>CAUYON010011410.1:0-39573 GCA_963573935.1 Arctocebus calabarensis
AAAAAGAGGCTCGGCACCTGTGGCTCAAGCAGGTAAGGCACCAGCCACATACACCTAAGCTGGTGGGTTCGAATTCAGCCCGGGCCTGCCAAACAACAATGACGGCTGCAACCAAAAAATAGCTGGGCATTGGGGCGGGCAACTGTAGGTGGAAGCAAGATACTCCCTTGTGCCCAGGAATTGGAGGTTGCTGTTTGCTGTGATGCCGTGGCACTATATCCAGGGTGTCAGCTTGAGGTTATTTCTAAAAAAAAAAAAAAAAAAGAAAGAAATCCTCCCTAATTGCAGGATCTCTTCTCCCTTTACAAAAGCATCTTGAAATTTTCTGTCTTTGACCAAACGACATTTTTTTTTTTTTAAGATAGAGTCTCAAGCTATCACCCTGGGTAGAGTGCTTGGAGTCACAACTCACAGCAACCTCAAACTCATAGGCTTAAGCAATTCTCTTTCCTCATCCTCCCAAGTAGCTGGGACTACAGGCGCCCCCAACAATGCCCAGCTTTTTTGTTGTTGTTGTTGCGGTTGTCATTCATTGCATTGTTCTTTAGCTGGCCTGGGCGGGTTCGAACCCTCTAGCCCCAGTGTATGTGGTGTAGGTGGCCGGGCCCTACCCACAGAGCTACAGGAGCTGACCAAACTACATTTTCATGTAAAATGCTTCCTGCTCTTTACCTCCTGTTTAGAGCCCACACATTCTTCAGGGCCCTATTCAAATCCCACATCCTGACTACAATTGCTCCCTTGGATGGTTCTGGCACTTCTTGTGGCCTGCCTCTCATGTTTTCCCTACCTAGACCAAAGCACCCAGGTGAACATCTTAGATAGACATTTTCACATTGGTTTATTAAGCAGTACAGTATTTTTCTCTTCAAGGCTGAAGATTACTTGTGTCTTTGAGGAAAAGATAGAGCAACCAGGCTGGGATCCAGAATCTCCTAAAGCTTCTCAAATAGATGGAGACCCCAGTAGGAAATGCTTTCTCACTGGTAAATGGACAGGATCCATAGGAAACCTGCTTCTTATTTTCCTTGAGAGCCAAAGGAGGGCTTGTCTCTTCTTTCAGTCATCAAATGTTTATCTCACACCCCTTAGATAGACCCTTGTGCACTGTCCTAACCATTGGGAAGAAATGATGGACAAGACCAATGCCAGGGTTTAGGAAGGAAGAAAAAGGACACAAGCAGATTAGCATGCCAGATCATCCCATTTTACAGTAAATGCAAGCAGCCAGAAAGGAGAATGATGGAGCTAGAGGCTTTCTTTGGACGCGATGGTCAGGGAAGGCCTGTTAGAAGGTGTGACCTTGGGAATAAAGGAGCCTGATTTGCACAGAGAGAGGGAAACTATTTTTGGAAGTCAGCAAGCCACAGAGCGAGAAGCAGAATGGGGTGGATAAGGAAGTATAAGCAGTCTAGGGTTCTGGAACACAACATGAAAACCAAGAATAGGGTGGAAAAGTCGGCAGCGGTCAGACTGTAGAAGGCCTCGTGTAATGTGGTACAGAGTTAGGACTTCACCCTCTAGGAGGTAGGGAAACTTTGAAGAGCTTTAAGCAGAGAAATCATAGATGTGTTCAAATCTGAGTTTTTTTGTTTTTTTTTTTTCTGAAACAGAGTCTCACTTTGTTGCCCTTGGTAGAGTGCTATGACATCACAGCTCACAGCAATCTCCAACTCTTGGGCTTAAGCAATTCTCTTGCCTCAGCCTCCTAAGTAGCTGGGACTACAGGCGCCCACCACAATGCCCAGCTTTTTTGTTCTTGTTGTTGCAGTTGTCATTGCTGTTTTAGCTGACCGGGCTGGGTTTGAACCCAACACCTTCTGTATATGGGGCCAGCGCCCTACCCACTGAGACACAGGCACCACCCCTTAAATCTGAGTTTTTTCTTTTTGGCCAGGGCTGGGTTTGAACCCACCACCTCCAGTATATGGGCCCAGCACCCTACTCCTTTGAGTGAAATCTGAGTTTTTAAAAGAGCTCCTTGGTAGCTGTCTTCATTGATAGGTAATAGGATTTTCTGCCATTGAAGTAGCATCTTCTCTTGCTGGGAGAAGTTTCACTCTTTAAGACTGATCTAACACTGGGCGGCACCTGTGGCTCAGCGAGTAGGGTGCCAGCCCCATATACCAAGGGTGGCAGGTTCAAATCTGGCCTTGGCCGAACTGCAAAACAAAAAAATAGCCGGGTGTTGTGGCAGACACCTGTAGTCCCAGCTACTCAGGAGGCTGAGGCAAGAGAATCGCCTAAGCCCAGGAGTTGGAGGTTGCTGTGAGCTATGTGATGCCACGGCACTCTACTGAGGGCAATAAAGTGAGACTCTGCCTCTATAAAAAAAAAAGACTGATCTAAAACTTCTTTCTCTCCCAACCTTACACTTCTTTATATAATCCCTGTACCTCACCTCTGCCAGTGTCTTGTATGGGTCTCCACCCTACTCCGGGGTCCATCCTCCCAGATTCTAAGCTCTTGACCACGTTTGTCTTTTCCATCCCCAAATAAACATACGCACCATGTCTTTATTTTATTTTATTTTATTTTATTTTTGTAGAGACAGAGTCTCACTTTATCGCCCTCGGTAGAGTGCCATGGCATCACACAGCTCACAGCAACCTCCAACGCCTGGGCTTCGGCGATTCTCTTGCCTCAGCCTCCCAAGTAGCTGGGACTACAGGCGATCACCACTACGCCCAGCTATTTTTCTGTTTTGCAGTTCGGCCGAGGCCAGGTTTGAACCCGCCACCTTCGGTATATGGGGCCGGCGCCCTACTTGATGAGCCACAGGTGCCGCCCTTTATTTTATTTTTTTAAATTTGTTTTTTATGTCAAATGAATATGAGGATATAAATTTTTAGGTTACATGGTTCTCACTTCTAGGGTATAATTCCATTTGTAAAAGAGCCACTGATCCCCCTCACGCCCTCCCTTCTTCTGCCATCCTCCCTGCTCCCCCCTCCGCCTCCCTCTACCCCATAGTAGACTATATTTGTGTTTTGTTATTCTTATGAGCATATAATTGTTTAGCACCAGCTTTTTAAAACTATTATAGTTTAATTCCTCCAGTTCTAAGCAGTGTGGTCTATTTTCATTTCTTTTTTTATTCTTTGCAATATTAATCTTTTTGTAAAAGATTTGGATTAATATCAGGGTGCACACAATTAGGTTACATTGTTTGCACTTGTAAGGTAAAGTCCAAGTTGTAATTAAGTCCATTACCCAGGAAGTATGCCTTATTCTCCTATATTGTACAGTTGGGTGGGAACTTAACGAAATCACCCCCCCTTTCACTCTTCTTGAATTTAATTGTGTTTTTCTCTTGTGCAGGCCTATAGTTGTTAATCTACTAGTTTCACCTTAGTTTTGAGTACCTGGGGTGCTTGCTTTTCTATCTTTTCTATTCTTTTTTTTTTTTTTTTTTTTTTGGCACAGAGTCTTACTCTGTCACCCTGGGGTTGAGTGCTATGGTGTCACAACTTGCGAGCACAACCTCAAGCTCTTGTGCTCAAAAAATTTTCTTGCTTCAGCCTTTCTTGCTTCAGCTGGGACTACAGGCAGCCTTCACAATTCCTGGCTAGTTTTTCTATTTTTAGTCGAGATGGTGTCTCATTCTTGCTCAAGCTGGTCTCCAACTCCTGAGTTCAAGCAATCTACCTACCTTAGCCTCCCAGAGTGCTAGGATTACAGATGTGAGGCAATGCACCTGGCTGGGTTTTCATTCCTTTTTTTTTTTTTTTTTTGGAGACAGAGTCTCACTTACTTGCCTTGGGATAGAATGGTGCTGTGGTGTCACAGCTCACAGCAACTGCAAATGCTTGGCTTCAAGTGATTCTCTTGCCTCAGCCTCCCAAGTAGCTGGGACTATAAGTGCCCTCCACAACACTCAGCTATTTTTTTTTTTTTAGAGACAGAGCCTCAAGCTGTCACCCTGGATAGAGTGCTGTGGCATCACAACTCACAGCAACCTCCAATTCGTGGGCTCAAGTGAGTCTCCTGCCTCTGCCTCCCAAGTAGCTGGGACTACAGGCGCCCGTCACAACTCCCGGCCATTTTTTGGTTGCAGCCATCATTGTCGTTTGGCGGGCCAGGGCTGGATTTGAACCCACCAGCTCAGGTGTACATGGCTGGCACCTTAGCCCATTGAGCCACAGGCGCTGAGCCCTGCTAGTGTATTTTTAAATTACACATTACTAGTTCCCACTGGGTCATGGAGTAGTGAGTGGTTAGCCAGTGGCAACCTTGCAGAGGCTGCCCTTCTAGGCTCTTTGTTATTTCTGGGTAGGTTTCTAGGTGGGAGGGTATCTGTGTGAAGAAAGGGGGAAGGTGTGGGAGGTGACACCGTTTCCTTTGCAACTCATGAGTTACTTGAGTCCTTAGACTCTATTGAAAATCAGTCCCACACATCCAGAGATGATTTTGTTAAATGGCTAATGACCTGAAATCAACCCCTTGTCCTTTGGGTGAGATTTTCATTGTAGTAGCTGCTCTGAAGTGTATGGCAAGCACAGAGTTTGCTTAGGGTGTCAGTTCTACTTGCCAGGGCCACTCTCTTTGGTCTTTTAACTCTGGGCTGGATGGCCATGGTCTTTAAGGGAAAGAAAATGGGTGACTTGGCTAGGCATCTGTGGCTCATGCAGCTAAGGTGCTAGCCATATACACCTGAGCTGGCGGGTTTGAATCCAGCCTGGCCTGCTAAACAACAATGATGGCTACAACCAAAAAAACAAACAAACAAACAAAAAATAGCTGAGCATTGTGGCCGGTGCCAGTAGTCCCAGCTACTTGGGAGGCAGAGGCAGGAGAATCACTTGAGCCCAGGAGTTGGAGGTTGCTGTGAGCTGTGATGCCACAGCACTCTACCCGGGGTGACAGCTTGAGGCTCTGTCTCCAAAAAAAGAAGACAGAAAGAAAGAGAGAGAGAGAGAGAGAAAGAGAAAGAAAGAAAGGAAGGAAGGAAGGAAGGAAGGAAGGAAGGAAGGAAGGAAGGAAGGAAGGAAGGAAGGAAGGAAGGAAGGGAAAAGAAAAGAAAAGAAAGAAAGAAAATGAGTGACTAAATCCTATCAGAAAAAGGAAAAGAATCTGGACTTCTTGTTTGTAAATATGTGCCCATTTGGTTGCGATGATAAAGGGCAGCTGTGCAGTCTCAGTGAGGGACCTTGGATGAGTAGCAGAGCTATACCCTGCTGCCATTCCATCTACACGGAGGTCTGGAGAAGGTGAGCAGATGTTTCAGAGAATAGCTTTCCCAAGGACCCTACATCACGTAAGGCATCCCTGATCACTCTTGATTCTTGCCCCCTCTCCATTTTTCCTCATAGCATATACTGTACCTGACATATTATGTATTCGTTTGTTCATTGCTGTATCTTCAGCACTTAGAGCAGTAACTGACACAAGTTGGGCTTAATGCATTTATTGAATGAATGACTGAACAAAGTAGAGCGGAGCAGACATCTGACCAGCTCATTCCAGCGCTCTGGGATTTTGCAATTCCCCCCACCCCACCCCAGGCTAAATAGAAACCCTGATTCTCACATACTTAAGGAGAGTTTGGTGTGTTCGGAATGATACTTGCCCCTTAGGAAGGGAAAGATTTTAGGTCTCTGGGGAAATCTGTAGTTACCACAAAGGCAGCAGAAGGAACTCATTTCTGCCTTTGGGGTATTTAGCAGGTCTTTCCTCCTACACAGGAAGAGCCTCCTCTGGTGGACTCCGGCTATAAATCTCACCCGTGATCCACTGAAGGGGATTTGCTCACTAAGACCAAACCATCAGTCCCACACAACTTTCAGCCTTCCCTGTTGGGCTGAGGCAAAAAGTTTCCATTCTGCCCAAAATAAAGAAACCCACACCAGCATTTACCTTTCTAAGGGGTGCTTTCTCCTCCCACCCCCACCAGGAGGGCAGACAGCTGCCAGGCTTCAGTTCTATGTCACACAGGGGCCTCGCATCTGCCTGCCAGGACAGACAGCATACCCAGGGGGCTGGTGAGTGCAGTTGGGGGTTTCAGTTCCATCCATCTGGGAGGCAAAGAGAGAAGCCACCAGGGATGCTAAAGCTCCCTCCTTTTTTTTTTTTTGTAATTTCTAAAATACATTTTCTAATGGACTGAGAGTTTGATGGAAGATACAGGGTGGTGGGAACAAGCGCGGAGAGGCTGAGAGTGATTCCCGTCACCGTGTATGTTTAGAAGGCACCAAAGGGCGGGATTAGCACTTCTCTGGCCTGTCAGCCTGTCACTGGGGCAGTCAAAGCCACGGTGACCTTTAGCAGGCACTGACTCCTGTCCCTGGCTCAGGAGTGGTGGCCCCCAAGGTGGCCTGGGTTAAACCTGGGTGCTGCAGGGCCAGAGAGGCCGCACCGGAGCCTGATGGAAGGCCAGGGCAGACGTGAAGTCCCGGGATGGTAGGGGCAGCAGGTGCCTTCAGCTGGGAGGAAGAACTCCGCCGTCGGGTGGTGGGAATGTGAGAGCATAGATGTCGCCTGGAGTAGGTGTTGGCAGGCACAGGGCCGAGGGGAAGGGCATGCGGTGGGCGGCAGGGCGCAGGGAGGAGAGACGGTGGGCAGCCCTGAGTCCGCGGCCTGGGGAAGCGCCGGTAGGTGGGGTCGAGGATGTTTGGACAAGGAAACTCTTTGAAGCTTTTCTCTGGTCCTCCCTCCTCGGGACCTGGTCCCCTCCCCTCTATAAAGCCATTAGCTTCTGGTGCCAGCCCTATCTCTTCTCCATCTCTCTCGGTTCCAGCCGGTGCATTCACAGACCGCCTGCCCTGAGGGACGGGGGGATTTATTGGGGGGGGGGATCCTTCAGAGGAGCAGAGGTCTGAGAGGAGCGCCGGCGGGCTGGAGGCCGGATCATTTCCGAGCTGGCTCTGCATGACAAAGGGCAAGAAGCAAGTTTCTTCTTTGATCTGCTCCTACCCTCCCCGCACACCTGCCCGTCAGTGCCCCCTCCTCCGCCAGACCTTGAGAAGAACGCAGAAGGGTGGGGGAAAGGCCGTGTCCCCATTTTCCAGGATCTGCTCTGCTCACCTTCTTCTCTTGGTGGCCCCAGGACAAAAATATTCCTTAGGCTGATGACCCAAAGCCCCTGCCGCCCCCTCCCGGAGAGCTCGCAGAGCCCGGAGCGCGGGAGCAGCGCGGTGAGACGGGCGGGCGCGGGGCGGCAGGGGCTCAGGGGTCCCGGGGGAGGCCCCTCGGGGCGTGCGGGGTCACGCCCAGATGGAGGCTGAGGGAGAAGGGTGGTGAGTCGAGGTCGGGTGAGTCCAGGGGGCGTGTTTTGTAAACCCGCGCTGGAATCAGAGCATGGATCTCCCGTGTGTTTGGAAGGGCTCAGGGGAAGGTGTTCTTTGGGGATATAGACGCCGGCGTTGGTGACAAAAGCCTCTGGAGCTACCAGGAAAGGATGGTGGCTTCTGGAAGATTGTGCTCGCCCCAGACATTTAGTGTGAGAGATGCCGCCTGGGCGCCCACTACACCCCAGTGCTGCGCTAGGCAAGGTGTCCAGGGCCGCCCCTCGAGGGCCACCCAGGACGGCAGCGCCTCAGCCACCGAGGCTTTCCTGGTGGAGGTGTCGCTGTGTGGCTTTTGCATTTCTCAGAGAAGGCGACTTAAGAAAGTGAAAAGTGCTGCTCTGCAAACAAAGGTTGGGATCTGGATAGCGTGCTCAGGGTGAGAAAGGTGCCGCCCGAGAGGGGAAGCGCCTCTGGGTGTGGGTAAATCTAACTCACCAATTGTACTTGAACCTCTCCGGGAGAAAAAGAAGTCACTGGGCCGGAGTGAGGGGCAAAAGGGAGAAGTGTATGGGATGGCCCTCATTTCCCTGGGTGTCCTGCAAAAAGGGCAGGTGTGCTGTGCAACAGCCCAGGCGGTTTCCCAGGTGCCCCGCACGCCATACCCTGTTCTTGGAATGATTTTTCACTCCTCTTTTCTGTTTTCTCAGCTTATTGTCTCCTTGGAGACTAGGTCCTTCATAGGGTCCCCACAGTTGGGATGGGAGAAATAAAAGTCCTAGGGTGAGAAGATAAACAGTTGGGGATGGAGGCTGGAGAGAGGTGGAATTTCCTTAGGGGGAGCAGAACTTGACTCCAGGTCCACCCCAGAGCGCCTCCTGTGCTCCCCGCCCCTCTCTCCTGGTCTCCCTTATCTGCCGCATTTCCACACTGATCCTCCCTTCCCTTCTGTTGTCTCCAGGGAGCCCCATTCTGGAAGCTGCCAGGCCCAGGGCACTGGGGAGGGCTGAGGCCAACCATGTCCAGCCTGCTGCTGCTGCTCACTGCTGCTTTGCTCTCCAGCTGGGCTCAGCTTCTGACAGACGCCAACTCCTGGTGGTGAGTGAGGGGGCTCCAGTCCTGCTCCCACAGCTTAAGGCTTCCTTCATAATTGAGATGAGGAGCAAGGGCACCATGTAGCATGATCAGGTCTCAATCATAGGCATGCTAAGGACCTCTTTTATCCCAGGAAAACGAGGACAGCTCTGTCTCTCCAGCCCCCATAGGTAAGAATTCCCCAGGGAGGATAAAGGATCAGCTTAGTTGTTTGTTTGTTTTTTCTGATTCCATCCACATTCCCTTTTCCTGGGACCTTCCTCTAACCCCATGAATTGTTGCTTTGGGGTCAAGAATATTGATACCTGGCAGGTTGGTTTTTGTGGGTTTTTTTTTTTCTTTTTTCCTGACAGAGGAAGGGAGAGTAGAGTTTCTATATTATAAGCCTGAAGACCAAATGAGGGATTCCCAGGACCACAGATGGCTTTCTTCTTGTGTCTTTAAGGCCATTATTATTGCTAATTCAATGGAAATGGCAGGCAGTCACCACCTGGACTGTCCTCTGCTCATATTTTTATTTAGACGGCAAATTCACAGCCTTCTCATCTAACTTTACACTGAATGTGTCTGGTAGGTGATAAGCAAAAAGGAGATTCCCAAACCGATGAAGAGTGGGGTAGGGGAGATCAGAAGTAGAAACATGCAGATGATGTTGTGATGTGTGGAAACTCGATCCTGTTTTAAGGCTTGAGTGGAGTTCCTCTAAAAGGGACGGAGTGCTCTCCAGCACATGTCCTGTACTTGGGCTAAACGGAACTAATCTCCTACTGCTTGAGTAAGACAGTGCTCTCCTGCTGAGCTTTGACTCTCTTTGCCCACCTCAAATGAATACTTGCCCCCTCCTCTGCTCCCATCTCCTTTGCCTGCCCCCATCCTTAAGACTGAGTTCAAATTCTGGCCATTTCCCTATAAAGGCTTCTCCTCAGCTGGAGGAGCTCCCTGTCTCAACACTGTGGATCCAGAAGCTCCTGTCTGCCCCAGGCATGTGGCATCTCCCGTGTCATCTGTGGTGATGCCTCTGTTTCTTTCAGTTACTCTGTTTCACTAATTTTCCTTTCCAGACCCTTAGTCCAGGGCCTTGTGCCCAGGAAAGTGTTCAGTACATGTGTCAGACAAATGCTGTAAGGCTGTACACAGGCCTACACTCACACTTGGCCTCTTTCTCCCCTTTCTGGATTGCTGTCCCATAGGTCACTAGCTATGAACCCGGTGCAGAGACCCGAGATGTTTATCATCGGTGCCCAGCCTGTGTGCAGTCAGCTTCCTGGGCTCTCCCCTGGCCAGAGGAAGCTGTGCCAGTTATACCAGGAACACATGGCCTACATAGGGGAGGGAGCCAAGACGGGCATCAAGGAGTGCCAGTACCAGTTCCGGCAGCGACGGTGGAACTGCAGCACCGTGGACGACACGTCCGTCTTTGGCAGAGTCATGCAGATAGGTAAGGGGCACTGTAGTAGAGCCTGGCTGAAGGAACAGCGCTCATCTTGCTTGGCCTCCTTGGCAGTGGTGTGCAAGCAGACCGAAAGCCACACAGGAAGCCCAGTCTGGGTGCTCCCCCAGCTTCACCCTAGGGCAGGCTGTTTGTGACTCTTTCTGGCAGGGGCAGAACATCTGAGTTGAGTTAGAAAGGATTAGGAGACCCACCCACCACTTTGTCTCTCCATGCAACCAGGGCCTCCTGTTCATTTCTGTGGTTGTTTTTGGTTTGGTTTTCTTTTGCTTTGTTTTGTTTTAAGAGTCTGGGGTAGAGAACCAAAGATTGCAGGCCTAAATGTCCATGGGATTTTTGCCTCTTTCAGTCGGACCCTTGAAAGAGATGGAAACCTTGGGCCAAACTGGTGATAGCTGTTAATAACTTGACCCAGATCCACTGCTGGCTTTTTCATTTGAAAGGGGATGTATGTGAAAGTGGGGGAAGGGGACAGATAAAGACAAAGATGAGAGGAAGAGGGCCCATCTTCCTGGATTCCTGTCCCTTCCCCTCTCCCATGCTGGCCTGGGATTCTTTGGCTGCCCTATTGCTTAGATGGAGGTGTGATCTGAGGTCTAATTGTTTTAGGTCCTTTTGAAATGCAATCCTCCCCTCTCTGGCAAGAAATTGAGAAATCCGGCTCTATTCTACTGGGTCTTGTCCCCAGGGCCATAAAAGGAAGGTGTTAGAACTCTGGATTGGTCCTGTCTCACATTCTCTCAGAATAGTTCCCCTCAGAAAGGCCACTTTCTAGGGTTACCTGAGCTTTGGGGTTTTCCCTAAGAATTCTTTTAGTCTGGCAGTGAAGTAGAGGAGTTAGAGAAATAGGGCTGCTCCCTTCTCCCCTTCCTACATATTCCAGACCTCTTTCCCCACCCACTTTGCCCATGTTGAGAAGTAAAGTTTGGGAGGACAAGCACTTTGGACCTTGATGCTCTCCTGCGGTATCAGTACAAGGTACAAAGAAGAAATGCTTACGTGTTCCTGTGGCAGCATTACAGGGCAGCTTTCCCAGAGGAATGGACTTGGGGGCTTCCTAGGATTTATTCACAATGTATTGATTCCTCTCAAATGCACTCGGTATTTGTCCCTTCATCCTAGAGAAAATCAGAATGAACAGCACTCCCTGCCCTGGGTTTTGAATGACCCAGATGGGGAGAAAGGCATGCTCTAATCACTCCATAGGAGCTTCTATTTACTGAGGGCCTGATGTGTACTTGACATTGGCTAGATCCTTTTCATGTCTTATTTTGTGTGAGTAAAAGCCAAAAGTGAGGAAAGAAAGGGTTGGCAGGAATAGAAGCTCCACTGGCTTTTTAGATTTGCATGGTGAAATGACTCATCGAAAGAGACCTCATCAAAGAAAGCAGAGAGTAGATTTCTCTGTACCCCATTTTGTTCCAAATTAGAGCTCTTCTGTTTGCCTGATTTTCCCCATTCCTTTGGGTAGCCTCCTTGAGGGCTCGAACTGGGGCAGCTGTCCTCCCTTCTTCCTCTTACTTCTTTTGAAAATCTGCTTACAGTTTTTTTTTTTGGTGGTGGTGGTGGGGAGACAGAGTGTTGAGAGCTTTGTCCCCATGGCTACAGTGTAGTGGGGTCAGCCCTGCTCACAGCAACCTCAGGAACGCCTGGGCTCCAGCCTCAGCCTCCAGAGTAGCTAAGACTATAGGCGTATAGCTAATTCTCTATTTTTAGTTCTTGTTCAGGCTTTTCTCAGACTCCTGAGCTCAAGGATCCTCCCACCTAGGCCTCCCAGAGTGTGGGGATTACACCATGAGCCCCTACACCCAGCTGTCTCATCTGTTCTTCTTTGAAGCTGCTGCAAAAGTCCGTCACTAGAGGGCGGCAGAGCAGTTTGGAGAAACCTTGGTGCTCACCTAGCCTCAGCCTAGGGAGCAGGGAGGCACCTTCCTGGTGGTTGAGCTACTGTAGAACAGAGAGAGCGTGATATCGTTCTGTTGTCTCCTTTTAGGGTGAAGACACAAGTCTCTCCAGCAACTCCATGGCTGCTGGTTTATTAGCCTTTTATCCTTGAGATGGTTTGAGTTTCCACTCTGGACCATTGGACATGTAGGTTAGCCCCACACTACTTACTCATTGTGAAGCATAACTTACCTCTTCCTTATGGAGTGTAGCAGCAGTAGTGTGCACTCACTAAGCTCACGCAAGGGTCCAGATGACCAAAAGAGCAGGCAGAATGACTGTAAGAGACAGCTAATGCGCCTGGGGACAAATCTGAGTCTTAAACTAAAGTATACAGTGTCTGGTGTATTATGTTTAGCTGCAGGTACATTATTTTAAAAGGCAATTCTGAGAAGGCTGTTTCAGCTCTGAAAAGCATATTTGCTATAAAATGGTGAAAAGACATTAGACATATGTAGGTTGGAAAGGAGAAAATGTAAAAAGGTTTCTTAGTGGTTTTCAAATACTGAAGAACTGTCAAATGGAAAAGGGATTAGATAGGGCACCTGCAACAGGCGGGAGCTATGGGGAGGCAGGTTTCAGCTTAGTACAGGAGAGAACATTCTGGTGATGAGTCGTTTCAAAAAGATGGAATGGGTTACCTTGAAACCCTAGCCCCTTTCTCTGAGGCATACTGTGAAAGGAATGCTCCCAGCGGGTGCAGTATAGCCCTGGGCTGGCACTTCTCAGGCCCTTTTCACTTCCAGGATGCTGTGTAAGGGGGTTGAGGGTACATTTTAGAAAAATTAGTTCCTCTAAGTGGGGCCCAGACCTTCCTCCCTGAAGGCCCCTTTGATTGTCTTATTATCTCAGGTGCTGTCACAGCCTCATTCCCCTAGCCTAGACCCTCAACTCTGGTCATTTGCACTGACACAAATGTCTGTCCTGTTAGCAGAATCACCAGTATAACTTCTTGCAGTCTTGAGGTTTTTCTTGGGCTCTTCCTGTTTCACAACAGACCAGAAGTCCACCACTGGTTAATTGAGAAAAACTGACTCACCCAGTGGTGTGGTCTGGTTGCAAATCTCACTGTGTTGCACCTAGACAATCAAGAAGCAGGGCAAAGTGGGAGCTCACTATGGACCTATTAATGGACTGCAGACTGCTTCCCTCTCCACCTGCCAACACAGGATGTGAGGTGTCTGCTTCTAACCAGGAGACTCGGGAGAGAACGAAAATGGCAGAAGGTTCTGCCCGGTTTGATCTCTGAGATCAGGATTGAATCTATTTCCTGCCAAGGACCAGTCTCTTCCTTCCAAATCTGAGTCCTTACGAGTATGATCTATTTTTCTTATAGCAGCTTTTTTGAGATATACAATTCACATACCATTCACCATTTTATAATTAACCATTTTGAAGTGTTTAGTTCAATGGCTTTTAGTGTATTCACAGGGTGGTACAACCATCACCACTATTTATTTATTTATTTATTTATTTTTTTGAGACAGAGCCTCAAGCTGACACCCTGGATAGAGTGCTGTGGCATCACAGCTCACAGCAACCTCCAACTCCTGGGCTCAAGCGAGTCTCCTGCCTCTGCCTCCCAAGTAGCTGGGACTACAGGTGCCCTCCACAACGCCGGCCATTTTTTGGTTGCAGCTGTCATTGTTGTTTGGCAGGCCCAGGCTGGATTTGAACCCACCAGCTCAGGTGTACATGGCTGGCGCCTTAGCCTGTTGAGCCACAGGCGCTGAGCCCATCACCACTATTTAATTCCAGAATATTTTCATCACCCCATAGAGAATGACACACCCATTAACTGTCTCACCCCATCCCCCAAACCCCAAACTCCAACCCCAGGCAACTGCTAATCTTTCTGTTTCTATAGATTTGCCTATATTGACATTTTATATAAATATGATGATACAATATGGGGCCTTTGGTCACTAGATTCTTTTACTTAGCATAGCTATTTAAGGTTCATCCATGTCATAGCATATATCAGTACTTTAATCCTTATATGTGTGTGGCTGAATAATATTCCATTGTATGAATGATACCACATTTTATTTATCCATCCATTGATGGGCAATTGGGTTGTTTCTACTTTTGGGCTATTAAGAGTAATGCTACAATGAGCATTCATGTGCAAGTTTTTGTGTAGACATATGTTTTTATTTCTCTTAAGTATATAAACAGGCATATTTCAGAGCTATTGTGGGTTTGGTTCCAGGCCCCTGCAACAAAGTGACTATCACAATAAAACAAGTCACGTGAGTTTTTTGGTTTCCCAGTGCATAGAAAAGTTATGTTTACATTATACTATAGTCTATAAAGTGCCCAATAGTATTATATTTTAAAAATAACATACATACCTTAATTTAAAATACTTTATTGCTAAAAAATGGTGACAGAGAGACACAAAATGAGCATGTGCTGTTGGAAAAATGGCGATGGTAGACGTGCTCCAGCCAGAACTGCTACAAACCTCCAATTGGTTAGAAACAAACAAACAAATAAATAAATACAGGCTCAGCGCCCGTGGACAGTGGTTACAGTGCCAGCCTCATGCACGGAGGCTGGTGGGTACGAGCCTGGCCCAGGCCAGCTAAATAACAATGACAACTCAACCAAAAACTAGCTGGGTGTTGTGTGTCCATACGCCTATGGTCTCAGCTACTTGGGAGGCTGAGGCAAGAGAATCGCTTAAGCCCAAGAGATTCAGGTTGCTGTGAGCTGTGATGCCACAGCACTCTACCAAGGGTAACATAGACGCTGTCTCAAAAATAAATAAATAAATAAAAATCTACCAGAATGTTCTCAATTTTCTGTATCTTTACCAGCTTGTTATTACCTTTTTTTTTTTTAGACAGTGGCATAGCTCACTATAGCTTCCAACTCCTGGGCTCTAAAAATCCAGAGCCCAGGAGGTCTATATCATATCTTGCCCAGACTAGTCTTGAAACCCTGGCCTCAGGCAATCCTCCCTCCTTAGACTCCCAAATAGCTGATATTACAAACATGCACCACCACACCTGGCTATTACCTGTGTTAGCCATCTTAGTAGATGTGAAATGGCATTTTCTTGTGATTTTAGTTAGGTTTGCATTTCCTCAGCAGCCGAATTTTTTTTTTTTTTTTTAAGAGACAGAGTCTCACTTTGTCGCCCTTTATAGAGAGCTGTAGCATCACAACTCACAGCAACCTCCAACTCCTGGGCTTAGGTGGTTCTCTTGCCTCAGCCTCCCGAGTAGCTGGGACTACAGGCGCCCACCACAACGCCCGGCTATTTTTCTGTTTTACAGTTCGGCCGAGGCCAGGTTTGAACCCGCCACCTTCGGTATGTGGGGCCGGTGCCCTACTCGATGAGCCACAGGTGCCATCCCAGCAGCTGAATATTTTTTACAGACATTTTTATTGAAGTAGAACATACATCATATAAGTTTTTGAGTGGTTCACTGTGGTAATAAAGAGGAACACAGTTGGGATTTTCTACTAGAAAATGATTTGGATATTTAGAGGAACTATTCTGTGTCGGAAATTGCAGGTACCATAGATTTGAATTGCAGGTTCTCCAGTGCTCTTGAGTTAGGAGGCAGTGAATCTTCTGGAAAAGACAGAGACAGCTTGGAATTTTCTGGACATTACAATTCTAATTCACCTTCAACTCTTGGTCTCTGCACTAGCTAACTAGATACTGGTGCAGCAAAAAAAAAAAGACCAATGTGTAGCTCCTAGAGTGGTGCAAAATGGCATCTGTGAGGGAGGAAATTTTGCTAGGACAAGAGTCCTGCTCTTGATTCCATGGTTTCTTCCTCAGTCTCCTGTTAGTTCCACGTGTTCCTTCAGTTTCTCAATGCCCATTCCTCCTCTGTTGAGGGGTATCCCTTCTGGGAATCTGCAGCTGTGCTGTCTTTTCTGCAGTGGGTATCAGTGAAGGACAGGCTTGGAGGGGTTAGTTGTAATCTGTCTGCTCTTACAGGGCAGAGATAGGGCCAAGAGGCAGAAAAAACCAGGCAGATTTCAGCCCTTGTTCATGAGGTTTGAGCTGTGGGAGTGCAAGTCCTTCCAGGAGTGTCCCAGCAGAGCCTGGCGTCTGGGTCAGTCGGGAGGAAGTGGAGAGAAGGGCTGGGAGGCGCCCTCCTACCTGTTGGGTCTCCCCTGCAGGCAGCCGGGAGACGGCCTTCACCTACGCTGTGAGCGCTGCGGGTGTGGTCAACGCCATCAGCCGCGCCTGCCGCGAGGGCGAGCTGTCCACCTGCGGCTGCAGCCGCACCGCGCGGCCCAAGGACCTGCCCCGGGACTGGCTGTGGGGTGGCTGTGGGGACAATGTCGAGTACGGCTACCGCTTTGCTAAGGAGTTTGTGGATGCCCGCGAACGGGAGAAGAACTTTGCCAAGGGATCGGAGGAGCAGGGCCGAGTGCTCATGAACCTGCAGAACAATGAGGCCGGTCGCAGGGTAAGATGGACTTCTGCTCCGCTGCCTTTCCCCGCCTCCCTTTCCCTTCCGCTCTCCTCCCCCGCTCTTTCCCCTCCCCCCCCCCCGACATTTCTGCTCCCCCCTTTTCCTCACTCTTTCCCTCCCCACTGCCCTCCCTGCACAGGGTAGGCCAGTAGCCACCAGTGAAGCCAGTTGGTCAGGCCCTGCAGACTTTGAAGATTCTTACCTGCGGGTTGCTGAGCTAGCTGCCTAGTTGTCCACATTATTGAGCAATTGAAAGTGCCCCACTTCCCTCTTGTGATTGTCTTTTTTTTGAGACAGTCTCACTTTGTTGGCCCTCGGTAGAGTGCCTTGGCATCACAGCTCACAGCAACCTCCAGCTCTTGGGCTTAAGCGATTCTCTTGCCTCAGCCTCATGAATAGCTGGGACCACAGGCACCCGCCACAATACCCTGCTATTTTTTTCGTTACAGTTTGGCCAGAGCCTGGTTCGAACCTGCCACCCTGGGTATATGGGCCTGGCGCCCTACTCACTGAGCCATAGGCACCACCTGTTATTGTCACTTTTTAAGCTTTATTTATTACTCAACAGAACATCATCCCTATAGGATTTAGGTACAGTGTTTAGGTCAGAATTCCAGACATATGGATTAGAGTTCTTTTTTTTTTTTTTTGAGACAGAGTTTCATTATGTCTCCCTTGGTAGAGTGCTGTGGCATCATAGCTCACAGCAACCTCAAACTCTTGGGCTCAAGCGATTCTCTTGCCTCAGTCTCCCACGTAGCTAGGATTATAGGTACTTGCCACACTTGGCTATTTTTTAGTAGGAGTTGTCATTGTTGTTTAGCTGGCCCGGGCTGGGTTCAGTCCCACCAGCCTGGGTGTATGTGGCCGGCGCCCTACCCGCTGAGCCCTGGTTGCCGCCTGGATTAGAGTTTTTGTCTTGACACACACTCCCCTTTGCAACTAAAACAGATAAGACACATTTCTAAGCCATTAGACTTAGCTTAGGGTTTGTGATTTTTATTTTTTTTTTGAGACAGAGCCTCAAGCTGTCACCCTGGATAGAGTGCTATAGCATCACAGCTCACAGCAACCTCCAATTCCTGGGCTCAAGCGAGTCTCTTGCCTCCGCCTCCCCAGTAGTTGGGACTACAGGCGCCCACTACAACGCCTGGCCATTCTTTTGGTTGCAGCCGTCATTGTTGTTTGGCTGGCCCGGGCTGGATTCCAACCCGCCAGCTCAGGTGTACGTGGCTGACGCCCTAGACCGTTGAGCCACAGGCGCTGAGCCGGGTTTGTGATTTTTTTAAAGATGCAAGTAAAACCAGATCTGACTTTTTGTCGTTGTTGTTGTTGCAGTGGAGCCGGCACCCTACTCACTGAACCATAGGTGCTCCCCCCAGATCTGACTTTTAAGAACTGCTATCATAGGGCGGCGCCTGTGGCTCAGCGAGTAGGAGGCCAGCCCCATATACCGAGGGTGGCGGGTTCAAACCCAGCCCTGGCCAAAATGCATCAAAAAATAGCCGGGCGTTGTGGCGGGCACCTGTAGTCCCAGCTACTCGGGAGGCTGAGGCAATAGAATCACCTAAGCCCAAGAGCTGGAAGTTGCTGTGAGCTGTGACTACATAGCTACTCTACTGAGGGCGATAAAGTGAGACTTTGTCTCTACAAAAAAAAAAAGAACTACTATCATACATATCCAGAAACCCAGCAAAAATACACATTCAGATACTAATGGCAAACACACTTCTAGGATAGGAGTTTTCAAACTTGAGTGAAAGTATGAAAAGGCAACCGTCATTTTAAGGCTCAAGTCTAAAAAAAAAAGCTACAAGGGCTCGGCGCCTGTGGCTCAACGGGCTAAGGCGCCAACCACGTAGACCTGAGCTGGCGGGTTCGAATCCAGCCTGGGCCTGCCAAGCAACAATGACGGCTGCAACCGAAAAATGGCTGGGCGTTGTGGCGGGCGCCTGTAGTCCCAGCTACTTGGGAGAAGGAGGCAGGAGACTTGCTTGAGCCCAGGAATTGGAGGTTGCTGTCAGCTGTGATGTCACAGCACCCTATCCAGGGTGACAGTTTGAGGCTCTGTCTCAAACAAACAAAAAAAAAACAACAAAGCTTTAAGGGCGGTTCCTGTGGCTCAGTGAGTAGGGCACCAGCCCCAGCCAAACTGCAACAAAAAAATAGCTGGGCATTGTGGCAGGCACCTGTAGTCCCAGCTACTTGGGAGGCTGAGGCAAGAGAATTGCTTAAGCCCAGGAGTTGGTGGTTGCTTTGAGATATGATGCCAAAGCACTCTACTGTGGGCAATAAAGTGAGAGTCTGTCTCTACAAAAAAAAAAAAAAAAGCTTTAAGTCTCACATAATATATGACTGTCTCTCTCTTTTTTTTTTTTTTTTGAGACAGAGTTCTATCACCCCACATGGAGTACCATGGCACCATAGCTCACAGCACCACTAAACTGTTGGGCCTGAGCAATCCTCTTGTCTCAGCTTCCCTAGTAGGGAAGGCACGTACCACCAAACCTGGCTAGTTTTTCTGTTTTTAGTAGAGACGGGGATCTCACTCTTGCTCAGGCTGGTCTCCAACTCCTGAACTCAAGCAATCTACCTGCCTTGGCCTCCCAGAGTGCTGGGATGACAGGTGTGAGCCGTCATGCTGGCCTTAATCATTCGCAAAATTGTCTTAATATATCAAAATTTTAAAACATTAACTCATGTTTTATAGGAGCGCATATTAAAGAAATGGAATTGGAAATATCTTTTGTATGAGTCGAGAGCTTATAACATTGGTCTGGTAGAACGTGGCATGCCTATGTGAACTTAGAGTCAGCAGTCTGTGACATCAAAATTGGAATTGGTTCCTTGCCCAGTGTCTTCCTTACACATCCCCTGTCCAGAGGCTAGTTCTGCTCAATCAGAAATGGGTGCACGTAGGGAGATGTTAGGAGTTCTGGCCTTTGCTCTACTCTGTGGTTATTATGGAATAAACCAGAGCAGAGAGACCAGAGCCATCGGGGAGGACACCTCTGGGGGCTTCTGTGGAGCTGCCCTGGTCATGCAAGGTTTCCTCTTGGTCAGGCAGTCCATTTGCCTGAATCTCTGGGTGTCTAACCCTGAGGGATAGACAGAGATCAATGAAAATCTTCGCTTTATCTATTGAATGCCCAAATTCTGTCCATTTTTAAGACCCTTGTTCAAATATCACCTACTCCTTCAATTCTTCTCCATTCCTTCTTGGTGGTAGTTCCTCTTACACCTGAACTTGAGTAGAGCATTCGATGCTTTTCTGAAGCTCTTTCCTACACTACTTTTACTTTGTTGTCTGTGGGTTCCTGAGGACAGGGATGGTCCTCTTTGGGTCATGAGAGAAGACCCATTTTGCTGCCAAGAGGTCAAATGCAGGGAGGCCAGGTGCTGGCTGGCTCTGCTCCTCCTATGACTAAGCAGGCCTCCTAATCACACCCTGGAGGGAGAGGAACAGACACAGGCTCTTCCTCTTCACCTCACAATCTTGACCCCTTTCCTGCTGACCCCTTGCTTTATGGCCCCTGATTGTTTGTTTGTGTTGAGCCCTTATCTGCCCCCCCATCTGCCTTGTCCCTGCTCACACACCTTCCTGCTTCCTCTGCCTGTCTCCCCTCCCCCATTCCACACCTCTTCTCTTCTGCAGCCCTTTATCTTTCTCTTTGCCTCTGTCTGCTCCACATTGGGCATTCCTGTCCTTCTATTTTTTTATCCATCCCTTCCCCAAGGAACAGGCCTGGGCCATCAATCACCATCCAAGCCAAAGGTACTCAGAGCAAAAACTCACAACTACACAAAAAGCTCTTTAGGAAGGCCTGAATGGTGGCAGGGATAGAAAATGCCTAGGGCTAGTGTTTTAAAGGACCAGGTTGTTTGTTTGGTTTGTTATTTTGTTTGTTTGTTTTGTCTTTTGAGATAGAGTCTCACTCTGCCCTAGGTAGAGTGCTGTGGTGTCATAGCTCACAGCAACCTCAAACTCTTGGGCTCAAGTGATCATCCTGCCTCAGCTTCTGGAGTAACTGGGACCACAGGCACCCACCACAATGCCCAGCTAGTTTTTCTATTTTTAGTAGAGACAACATCTTGCTCTTACTCAGGCTTGTCTCCAATTCCTCAGCTCAAGCAATCCACCAGCCGTGGCCTCCCAGCCTCCCAAAGTGCTAGGATTACAGGCATGAGCCACCATGCCTGGCCCAGGTTGTTTTTTTTTCTTTGTCTGTTTTAAAAACAGATGATCTAAGATCTGACATCCTGTCCACAGAGTAAGTCCTTGGGCATACTTTGGTAGAAGTTTCTCTTGGTCTTAAATAGTCTTTAGCAGCTCCCTTTTAGACACTGATGGCAAGACCGGTAGGTTGATACTGTTTTGTCACTCAAGAGTTTCCAAGCATTTTCCAGATAAAAGCCTGGTGCCTAATCCTAGTGACATTCCTGTCAGTCACCAAGCCCAGCGCCCCATTAGACAGAAGTGGAAGAGAAACTTAGGGCTTTGCCAGGGGATAAGATGTAGAGCTAAAATAATTTTTAATACATTTTATTGCTTTTTGAGTCAGCAGGATGGGCCAAAAATTACCCCCCTCCCAAGAGCTTATATAAATAATCAATAGTAAACTATGAAAAAATACTCTTTCTACGACGTCTCCATGGGTGTCTGAACACTAAGCACAGTGACACTCTTCCTCTTGGATTTGTTTTCCTAAAAGTCTTGTCTTTTCCCCTGGGAATCTTGCTCTGACTCTCCTTCCCCAAATCTCCCCGAGTGTTTGCTTATCCTGTGCCGTGAGTCACTAAGCAGCAAGGTACACAGGTTTTGACCCTTAATGCTTGCCCCTTTCAGCAGTGCCAGACGCCTGCCAGCTCTCTCTAAACTAAGGACCATTTCCAGAGGAATGTTAGGCTACAGCTCAGACCTGGGGATTTAGGCCAGAAGGGTAATTGCAGGTCCTGTCTTTGAAGTGCCTGTTGGAATAGGGTGTCAGTTCCTTTATTTCTCAGGCCTGGAGCTACCAGGCCAAGTGCTGGAGCCTTTAACCTTGGGGCGGAGCCGTGCTTCCTTCGCTGTCCTAAGCCAGTTTTAAGCCCCAAGATGTGCAAAAGTGATAGTCATTCCGACTCCCTTCTGGGTGGTCTTAAAGGTTAGTGAGCCTCTGTAGAGTTTCAATCTCTCTACCATAAGATAGTGGGTATAATTCTATACCCACAAAAAGCTCAGGAAGCATTTTGACAACAGTCGTATGAGCTGACGATGGTTAAATTATTTCTTGCACCTGCAGTGATCTGCTTAGTGCTGAATAAAAACACAATCTAGGGGCTCTTGAAAAGAAATCTGAGAGAAACCCTTGAAAAAGGAGTCCTGACTCAGTTGGTGACAATAGCTGTGGCATAAGAAAATATTCTGCAGCAGGCTTGCATTTTTATGCTGCCATCTGCACTTCTGGGCCTGCTGCCAGGGTTCTTTGCCACAATGTATCCGTTGCTGTCATTGACAAGCACTTTGTGAGCAGCTTCCTGGTCTACTCTTCCTTTCCCATTTTGATGTGGGATAGCCCAAGTTCAACTCTACTCCACACTGTTACGGTTCTGTGACTTCCAGAGTAGACTTGTTTTCAGGTGAATGAATTGCCTGGCAGGTGGGCCCACCACCTTGCTGTTAGTTTTTATTTATTTGTTTGGTTGAAGCCTTGATCAAGATCGAAATATCTTTCTGATTATGAAAATGTTAACATGTATTGCGACAGCCTTTGAGGAATGGGAAATGGATGGAGTAGACAGTGAAAGTGACTCAAATGCCATCCTTGCAGCTGAGCGAACACATTGACCTCTCAAGCTGCCTTCTCTGTGCTGCTCCTTTATCTGCTTTCAGCCTGAGCAGCTGAGCGTCTCGGAGAGGGCTGTGCATACATCTGACAGCTTTCTGCCCTCTTTCCCACGGTGGCCACCCAAGACCCCTCTGTAGGCCTCTGCCATCAGGGATCCTCCTTCTTATCCCTTCTTTTTCCTCCCTTCAGGCTGTGTATAAGATGGCAGATGTAGCCTGCAAATGCCATGGTGTCTCAGGGTCCTGCAGCCTCAAGACCTGCTGGCTCCAGCTGGCCGAGTTCCGCAAGGTGGGGGACCAGCTGAAGGAGAAGTACGACAGTGCGGCTGCCATGCGCATCACCCGCAAGGGTAAGCTGGAGCTGGTCAACAGCCGCTTCAACCAGCCCACGCCAGAGGACCTGGTCTATGTGGACCCCAGCCCTGACTACTGCCTGCGCAATGAGACCACGGGCTCTCTGGGCACACAGGGCCGCCTCTGCAACAAGACATCGGAGGGCATGGACGGCTGCGAGCTCATGTGCTGTGGCCGTGGCTACGACCAGTTCAAGAGTGTCCAGGTGGAGCGCTGCCATTGCAAGTTCCACTGGTGCTGCTTTGTCAAGTGCAAAAAGTGCACTGAGGTCGTCGACCAGTATGTCTGTAAATAGCCAGGGTGGGGGGCCCACTCCCCTGGCCCTGTCCTGCACTCTGCCTCACAAGAGTCTATATTATATAAATCTATATAAATCTATTATATATTTGTATAAATAAATGGATGGATGCTAAATAATTAAAAGTTGAAAATGGAAAGGAAAAGCTTATTTAAGAGACGCTGGAGATCTCTGAGGATGGGACTTTGCTGGTTCTCCACTCCCAGTGGGTGAGAGACAGGCCCGTTTTCCTTCCCCCTGGTAAGGACTCTCAGGATGCAGGGATTTAGAAATATTTACTGTCTGTCCCGCACAGCCTCGAGGACAGAGGCTGCTGTTAGATGGAGGGGATGATTTGTCTGGAAGTCTGGAGTCTCTGTTGTTCAGATGATCACCTGTGACCCCAGCCCCTAGGCCGAGAGGATCCGAACTCAGCTCCAACCTTGATGTGTTCAGGGTCTTGCCCGGAATCTCGAGTGGTGCACTAAGAGGCTCAGTACTTCCCTGCTCTTTCATTTGTGTGAAGAGACCCACAGTTATGAGGATGGCTCCTTCCCTCAAATGAGAAGAGGTCTGACATCTCTGACCCGCTGACCACAAAGGGATCTGCACCTCCCCAGACTCCCAGGCCTGTCTTTCCAGCAAGAATTCTTCGTCCTTCACACTTCATAGTCACTGCCACAGGTTCCCTGAGTGGAGAGGCAAGGAGGTCATTTGAGCGGACATGTCAGGAAGGACATGAACTGAGTGTGTGCCTGGGCTGCGTGGACATTGCACCGTCCTCCCTCGACATTGCACCATCCTCCCTCGTAGGGAGAGGAAGCTTGTGCTGCTGCTGCTGTCACTGCCCCATCAGGGGGCTTCAGAGACCACAGGACTCATCTGCAGTCAGGCCCAGCCGGCCTGGTGATCTCTCTTCATCTCTGCCCCAGATGTACGGTTTCTCTCTGCCATTAAACTCTCCTCCTGAGGTTCCTCTCCCTTTCCTTATCTGGACACGTGATTGTCTTTCACGAGCCTCCTTTTATTTTTGATCTGTTCTTTAGAACCCCACCGCACAATGTGGAAGAGGAAAAGGAAATTGAGACTCCTCGGGTGTGGTGATTAGAGAGGGTTAGGAGCATATTATGAGAATTAAATGAGGTCATGCACTTAGGCTCTCTCGCCAAGGGCTAGCACCCAATAAATGGTAGATTAATATTACTGTGAACAAAAGAATTCAGAAATTTCAGTTGAAACCTCCCAATTCTTCCATTTTGCAGCCAGCCAGATTTACCCTGGTTTGTTCATGGTGTCCTTGGGGACACACAGATGCTGGGGATGCTCTTCGCAGCCTTCTGTATGTTGCCATCTGCAGTTTTGGACTCCAGGACCTGAAGACAGGAGAGTAAGGCAGAGCTCAGGGATCCAGGAATGGTGATGCTACTACCTTAAAAAGAGAGAAAGGGGCGGCACCTGTGCTCAGTGGGCAGGGCGCCGGCCCCATACACCAAGGGTGACGGGTTCAAACCCAGACCCGGCCAAACTGCAACAAAAAAAGTAGCCGGGCATTGTGGCGGGCACCTGTAGTCCCAGCTACTCGGGAGACTGAGGCGAGAGAATCGCTTAAGCCCGGGAGCTGGAGGGGCTGGAGGTTGCTGTGAGCTGTGTGACACCACCGCTCTCTCCTGAGGGGCGATAAAGTGAGACTCTGTCTCTACAAAAAAAACAAAAAAAAGGCTCGGCACCTGTGGCTCAAGGGGCTGAGGCGCCAGCCATGTACTCCTGAGCTGGTGGGTTCAAATCCAGCTTGGGCCCGCCAAACAACAATGACGGCTGCAACCAAAAAATGGCCGGGTGCCTGTGGTCCCAGCTACTTGGGAGGCGGAGGCAGGAGACTCGCTTGAGCCCAGGAATTGGAGGTTGCTGTGAGCTGTGATGCCACTGCACTCTATCCAGGGTGACAGCTTGAGGCTCTTATCTCAAAAAAAAAAAAAAAAAGAGAGAGAGAGACAGGGATAGCGCCTGTGGCTCATTGAGTAGGGCGCTGGCCCCATATACCAAAGGTGGCGGGTTCAAGCCCGGCCCTGGCCGAACTGCAATACAGAAAAAGCCAGGTGTTGTGGCAGGCGCCTGTAGTCCCAGCTCTCGGGAGGCTGAGGCAAGAGAATCACCTAAGCCCACAAGTTGGAGGTTGCTGTGGGCTGTATGACGCCATGGCACTCTACCGAGGGCGATAAAGTGAGATACTGTCTCTACAAAAAAAAAAGAGAGAGAGAGAGAAAGGAGTTATGGAGAGAAACATGAAGCCAGCTTGCAATAGAATGACCAGTCTGCAAAGAAGCTGGTAACCACATAGAGATATCAGTTTTATTCCAGTAAACTTTATTTTGGTGGAAACAATGAAATTAGTAAGTTGGGCTGTGTTGAACAAATAACATTGCAAAACTAAAAGAGATTCTGCTTGGAGGTTTTATGCCATATATACTCCTTGTGTCTTTAGTACCTGGAGAAGAACCTTCTGACTTAACAATGAAGAAATTCAGAATTAGGATTGACATTTTCAAGGTGACTATTCATGCCCGGAAATGATTGAAGTTAATTGATCTACAAAAGATGAAAACCATGTCCTTGGCTTATTAGTCTCCATTTAAATATCTTAACCACGTTTAATCAGAACTAAGCAGTCACGTAGATCAATCATGATGGTAGGGATTTGAAGCACTGGGTGCCATATTGTTCGAACTGATGTTCTAATAGTCCAGAGAGTTACTTTATATCAGGTGCTCAGTCAATTTAACAGCCTAACCCAGCCTCAGAAACCTCCAGAAATTAGTTGAGTGTGACTTGTCCACAATCCCTAAAAGTTGCTGCTATGTTCACAAAGGGAGGTGGATAATCCCTACCATATCAAGGTCTTCCTTCAGTGTCATGGCCAGTGGGTGGAGTAAATCATTTTTTTCTTTCTGACATGAGAGCAAGCCTATGTTCAAACACCAGTGTGAGTGTTACATCCACTGATTCATTTCCAAAATAGGTTGGAATGAATTTATAGTTATTTTCATGCGCTTGATGAATCTGATGAATTGGCAGCTATCTGTGAAGTGATCGGCAATGCTGAGGGGAAGATGGCTGGACAGTGTGGAGACCACGCTGGAAAGAAATGAGCTTCTGTGCAGAATCATAGAATGTTGGAGCAGGAAGGGAACGTGGCAATCAGAGCTCAAGCTCTTGAGTTACCAGACAAGGACCTCCAAATCTTAAGCAAGTCCCAAACCTTGGTGGGCTTGTCAAAATGCAGAGTCCTAGGTCTACAACACCAGAACTTTGAACTCAGTTGATCGGGGGCGGAGCATGGGATCTGAGCGGGATTCCCTGGACTTGGAGACATTAAGAGACAGGAAACCTGGTTTTAATTCCTAGCCCAGTGCTCTCTCTTGGCAGCCCTCAATGGAGTTCCCTAATATCTGAAGCTTACTATAATCATCACATACTCTGACAAAAAATTATTGCGTTGGGTGTAATGCCTGGACCAAGCAGTCCTAGCCATCTCAGGGAAGCTTTTTTTTTTTTTGAGACAGAGCCTCAAGCTGTCACCCTGGATAGAGTACCATAGCATCATAGCTCACAGCAATCTCCAATTCCTGGGCTCAAGCGAGTCTCTTGCCTCCGCCTCCCAAGTACCTGGGACTACAGGTGCCCACCACAACACCCGGCTATTTTTTGGTTGCAGCCGTCATTGTTGTTTGGCAGGCCTGGGCTGGATTCGAACCCACCAGCTCAGGTGTACATGGCTGGTGCCCTAGCCCGTTAAGCCACAGGCGCCGAGCCTCAGGGAAGCTTTTTGATGAGAGAGAAAGAGCATCCTGGAGCAGAATGGGATGCTCTGTTGCACTGTTCCACCTCCCTCTGCCTGGGCATAATATAAGGCAATATTTGCTTAGCTATTCATCTTCAAGACAAAATTAGGAGAAAGGTATGCCTGACTGCTTTCATATAAAAGATAGGATGGGCAACGAGTAGGAAGGTATCACAGCTAGGTTAAATTCAGGGTGGACCCCATTCATAAAAGCGTCTGGCACAAAGTCTCCAGAACTGGGATTTGAAGTCCTAATTTGGAGAGCTCATTTAGTCCTCTTCCACTCTCCATTCTTTGAGATAAAAAACAAAACTTGCTACTTACATTAAAACCCCCAAATTGGTTATTTTGGCTTTTGAAATCTGCCCTGCTTCCTGTCTTTAATCATTAGTATCTTACTTAAGCTCTGTTATCCCTGGGAGTTTTAGGAGCTGGCAAGACATCCTGTGGTTGAGATTGCTCTGTGAGATCAAGATCTTACAGTTGCAGAAGCTTATCACAAAAGAAGCTATTTCTTGGGCAGAGAGCCACACCACCCTGAGAGAGCGGAAAAAAACAGTGGTTCCATCTTAAAACAGTCTCTGATACATCGCCAGACACGAGGGACACTGGGCCAGTGTATTTTGGAAGAACCTCTGAGAGCGAGAGAGAAAATGAGTGTGTGTGTGTGTGTGTGTGTACACCCATGCACGTACAATTGAATGTTTTTCATTAATTTTGAGGGGGAGGTAGAGAAACACTAGAGGCATGGAATATGTAAAAAATTAAAAACAATACCACCTCTGGCTGAGGCATTACAGAGCATGAACTATCTTTCAGAAACCCTTGCCCTCTGCTTAGCTGGTGATAAACAAGCTTCATATCTCTAGAAGAAATACTGAGCTCTGACAGGGGCCATATAAGCCATGATTGCTAGGTATTACCAGTATTCGTGCTTTATTATGTAAAAATCTCTGCATTGTGTTTAGACTAAAACAGGTAAGTAAAGGATGCCTTAATTCCTGGTTTAACATAAGAAGTATGGGTAGTTTGCACATATTGGCCCCAAATAAGAAGATTTTGCCCCAGCACTGAGGGACAGACATGAGGTGGTGTGGAAGGCTAAGCTCCATGCAGTTAATTTTCTAGGCTGTCGGAGAGTTCTGGTGTTCTTCATATAGATTTAGCCTCCTTTTAGTCTTCACTCTGCTCTTTTGCATCTCCACCAGAGGTAGCAGCAGAAGATAGAAACAGATCGGTTAATTTAGGCTTACAAAGTAGTTTTGATAAATTACTAGATGCAGGGTGGCACCTGTGGCTCAAGGAGTAGTGAGCCAGCCCCATATACTAGAAGTGGCGGGTTCAAACCTGTCCCGGCCAAAAACTGCAACAACAACAACAAAAAAGATAAATTACTAGGTGGGAGAAACTGTAGTTACAATGAGATTTTTAAAAATTACCTGTAAATTTAATTTGTCACATATGTGTATTATCTGCCACTTCCCATGAGACCTGAAAACATAATGAAAGCTGCTCACAGCCAAGCCAGGGGGAAACTGCAGTATCAAGAGAGAGAGACATAGCCGGGTGTTGTGGCAGGTGCCTTGATCCCAGGTACTTGGGAAACTGAGGCAAGAGAATCGTTTGGGCCCAAGAGTTTGAGGTTGCTGTGAGCTGTGGCACCACGCACTCTACCAAGGGCGACATAATGGGACTCTGTCTCAAAAAAAAAAAAAAAAAAAAAAAGGCTCGGCGCCTGTAGTTCAATGGGCTAAGGCACCAGCCACTTACACCTGAGCTGGCGGATTCAAATCCAGCCTGGGCCCTCCAAACAACAATGACGGCTGCAACCAAAAAATGGCAGGGCGTTGTGGCAGGCACTTGTAGTCCCAGCTACTTGGAAGGTGGAGGCAGGAGACTCACTTGAGCCCAGGAATTAGAGGTTGCTGTGATGCCATGGCACTCTATCTAGGGTGACAGCTTGAGGCTCTGTCTCAAAAAAAAAAAAAAAGATCCCTATCTCCCTGGGGCAAAAGAAGGTTTGCTGGAGTGTGGAAACCAAGGACCCTACCAGCAGTAGCAGCAAAAAAAGATGTAAAACACTATAGGAAGGCTCGGCGCCTGTGCCTTAACGGGCTAAGGCGCCAGTCACGTACACCTGAGCTGGCAGGTTCGAATCCAGGCCGGGCCCGCCAAACAACAATGACGGCTGCAACCAAAAAATGGCCAGGCGTTGTGGCGGGCACCTGTAGTCCCAGCTACTTGGGAGGCGGAGGCAAGAGACTCGCTTGAGCCCAGGAATTGGAGGTTGCTGTGAGCTGTGATGCCACAACACTCTATTCAGGGTGACAGCTTGAGGCTCTGTCTCAAAAAAGAAAAAAAATCACTATAGGAAGAGGGAAGCCTTTTGAGACCATCCTATTTTAAAGCCAAAAGGAACATATACTGTTTCAAGTGACCCTGGCCCCATAGTACGTTTTGGGATTTGTGCTATGACTGTTGGTTCAACCAGCTCCTTGGTTGGTTCCTGATTTTTAAGTTATATATGTCATATATTTGCTTAATTTCCAGAGACCTTTTTAGTAGAAGTTTCATAAAGGAATTTTTGAAACGTCTTTTGTCCCTTGTTATGTTTCCCAGCACCTAAAACAGTGCCTCGCATGGAAAAAACACTCAGTACATATTTGCTGAGCGAATGAATGAATGAATGATGATTCTTACCGAACAGATGCGGAAACTGAGGCATAGTGAAATCAACTGCCCAGTTCGCCATGTATTTTATCCTCTCAAAATTGCAAGTAAAAGAAACCAATTCGAGCCAGATTGAAAGGAAGGGGCACTACAAGGGTTTATAAGAATCTCATAGACACCAAGGTCTTCAGGAGCAGATGAGGACACTGGGGCTGTCTCCCTTCCTCTTCTCTCTTCTTCAAGGTCTCCTCTCTCCTCTCTGTCTGTCAACCCCACCACCCCTCCATCCAGACCAGCTTCCTCTCCTCATGTTGGGAAACATAGCAGCTGACTGCATCTGAGTTAGGTTAAAGTTCCAGCTGCAGGAAGTAACTCTGAATCTCTCCTGGTCCCTGTTCCGAATTCCCAGGGAGAGGTTCCCAGGTTGGGGTTCTCTCCACAACCCAGTGACTGGCAGGGATTCAAGTCAGTGAAACAGAGTGGTTTAAAGAATTCATGAGGGTAGGGGGAGATACTCAGGTTCTAATCAGTCTCTCTGTGAAAGGTTAGATTTAGAGAACCGGAGTCTTTACTCTGGAAATTCTTTACTGAGGCGTCCTTTTTCTGTGAAAATGCGTAATTATGGAACAAGTCCTGAGGCTTTTCTAAAATAAGTAAAAACTTGAGCCCACTGGTATGAAAGGAAGGTTCCGCTTCCCTAAATAACCTCATCTGCCCGGTGGGGTCCAGGGAGCAAAGTTGCTAAGAAGCAGAGGGACAGACTAGATTCAGTGACAGTGCCTGGCTGTCATTCCAGCCTATAGGCATAGTAAATTTTTTCTGCTGAGCTGTATTTGTAGGCCAATCATTCCAATGAATGATTTAAAGATAGTTTCCTGTTGACAGGATAACTCTATCATATGCATTGCATCCTTCAGACTTTTTCCTACTTTATCAAGGTCTGAGTGTGCCAAAAAAGGAATATGCGAGAGGGATAAAGATTGCTAAGATTTTTCTGTTAATCTTCCACAGCTCTTGGGGGTAACATAGCAAGCATTTGGAAATGTCCTAATGCCTTGTGGCTAGCTTTCTTTCCTCCTTGATCTGACAGCACAAGCCATACGGCCTCTCGAATCTTAGACTGTGAGCAGGAAAGGCATATTTGTAAAGTAGGAAATAATACCGCTCCCGTGTGTACAGTTCTGGGTTTCCTTTCTCACTTGAAAAAAAAGATTTTTCTTTTTAAACGGACCATTAAAAAGAAGACAATGTTCGTGTGTTATCCGAGAACATGGCCCCAGGTCAGCACTGACACCAGTCTAATGCTCTCTGGATTAGTCTGCAGTTCTGCATCTGGCCACACAGTGTCACTGTCTTTGCAGTTCTGGCCAAATAGCTCTGAGGTTTACACTTCTTTTCAAAAGTTGGGCACTGGGGGCGGCGCCTGTGGCTCAGTGGGTAGGGCGCCGGCCCTATATACCGAGGGTGGCGGGTTCAAATCGGGCCAAACTGCAACAAAAAAATAGCTGGGCATTGTGGTGGGCACCTGTAGTAGTCCCAGCTACTTGGGAGGCTGAGGCAAGAGAATCTCCTAAGCCCCGGAGTTGGAGGTTGCTGTGAGCTGTGTGACACCACGGCACTCTACTGAGGGTGAGAAAGCAAGACTCTGTCTCTACCAAAAAAAAAAAAAAACTTGGGCACTGAAGTCCTTGTGGATTGACAGCAGACAACAGTGTCTTGTCCAGAAAGCAGCAAAGCTAGGCTCTAGATTTTTCATTTGGGGGTCTTGGGAAGAGTTAGGTCAGTGTTATTTTACTTCTGTTTGTTTTGTTTTGTTTTTGAGACAGAGACTCACTCACTGTAGCCCTGGGTAGAGTGCCGTAGAGCTCACAGCAACCTCAAACTTCTGGGCTCAAGTGATTCTCTGGCCTCAGCCTCCCAAGTAGATGGGACTACAGGCACCCGCTACAATGCCCAGATATTTTTTCTATTTTTAATAGAGACAGGGTCTCACTTTGCTCAGGCTATTCTGGAAGTCCCAAGCCCAGGCAATCCACCACCTTTGGTCTCCCAAAGTGTTAGCATTACAGATGTGAACCACCATACCCAGACTATTTTACTTATTTTTATAAGATTTGGTGAGGGCTCGGTGCCTGTGGCTCAATGGGCTAAGGCACCAACCACATACAGCTGAGCTGGCAGGTTCAAATCCAGTCCGGGCCTGCCAGACAACAGTGACAGCTGCAACCAAAAAATGGCCGGGCATTGTGGTGGGTGCCTGTAGTCCCAGCTACTTGGAAGGTGGAGGCAAGAGACTCGCTTGAGCCCAGGAATTAGAGTTTGCTGTGAGTTGTGATGAGGCTGAGGCTCTGTCTCAAAAAAAAAAAAATAAAAAATTTGGTGAGGAGGGTAAAGCAGTCAGGAAGGAAACTATGAGGGGAATTCCTAGTCTTGCCAGGCTGGAGCCCTAGGACAGTGACAGCCCCAGTAGAGCTCCACCAGGGAAGCAGGGAAGTGGCCGCACATGAGGTATAGGCTTGGCCATGGGTGGGGCTGTGTCCTACTCTTAAATAGTTTCTGGGCAGCTAAATACTTTGCATGCTTGAAGGTCATCATGTGGGAAGTGAGTAACAATAATAGCTACCTACCATTTATAAGGTGCCTGCTGCATACCAGCTGCTTTGCATACACTCTCTGTAATTCCTCTCTGTAAGGTAGGCATCATTGTCCATGCGTTTCACATGGGAAAAAGCAGAGAGGTTAAGTAACATCCTTTGCCTCACACAGCTATGAATCGATGCTGACTCCACAGCTCTTTCTTGGTTCTCAGTGGATTTCTGGGTAGAGAATCTAGTCTTCAGAAATAAGAGGTAACCTCTTTCCTTCTTCATCTCAAGGTATGTACAATAATCTCCCTCTTGTGGCCACCATGAATTCTGAATGAGACATGTACCTATAAGGAAATTTCATGTGATAGGGGATCATGGCAAAGGGAACTGGGAGACCCCAAGCCCAAAATGAAACAGACAAAGCATACAGGGATAACAGCACAGACAAGAATGCAAAGTAGTATGTTGACATAGATGCCAAACAAAGAGAAAACTGGTAGAATGGCTCCGGACATTACCTGCCTAGGACAGTGGAAGTAGATGGTAGCTCACACGCAGTAGGAAATACAGAGCTGCCTCAGGAGCTTCATTTGACATGAGAGCCATGGGCATTATTACATGTGACTACACCAAGCCTTCCATGCAAGGAGATGGCTGTTTACAGAGTTGAGTTTGGAGGATGTGTAGCCAGGGCCTCAAACTGGTATAGTGCTGAGGATGGGGATGAATGTTTGCACACTCAAGGTTGGACCTAGAGCCAGGAGTGCTTACGGATGCCTGTGGTCCTAGCTATTCAGGAGGCTGAAGTGGGAGGATGGCTTGAGCCCAGGAGTTACAGCACTGACTTTCAACCATGAGAGGATCTTAAGTGTGCAGTGAAATTTTTTAAAGATGATTAGTTAAATTATTTTCAAAGGAAGTTCAAAGCATAGTAGGTATATTCTTTTTTTTTTTTTTTTGAGACAGAGCCTCAAGCTGTCACCCTGGATAGAGTGCTGTGGCATCACAGCTCACAGCAACCTCCAATTCCTGGGCTCAAGTGAGTCTCTTGCCTCTGCCTCCCAAGTAGCTGGGACTGCAGGTGCCCTCCACAACGCCCAGCCATTTTTTGGTTGCAGCTGTCATTGTTGTTTGGTGGGCACAGCCTGGATTCGAACCTGCCAGCTCAGGTGTACATGGCTGGCGCCTTAGCCCGCTGAGCCACAGGCGCCAAGCCAGTATATTCATTTTTTTTACTCTTTTATTTTTGATCAACATCATTTAAATGTGCCATACAAGTTTAACTACAGGTTCAATTGGCAGCACCTATGAGTCAGTGGGTAGGGTGCCGGCCACATACACTGAGGCTGGTGGTTTGAACCCGGCCAAGCCAGCTAAAACAACAATGACAACTGCAACAAAAAAATAATTGGGCGTTGTGGCAGGCACCTGTAGTCCCAGCTACTTGGGAGGAAGCTGAGATAAGAGAATTGTTTAAGCCCAAGAGTTTGAGGTTGCTGTGAGCTGTGACAACACAGCACTCTACCCAGGGCAACATCTTGAGACTCTATCTCAAAAAATAGAAAAAAATAATAATAATAACTACAGGTTCAAGTATGCTGTGAGATAAACAAGGTTGAAGAACACTGGGTTAGAGGTTGCTGTGCTCTGTGGTCATGGCTGTGAATAGCTACTGCACTGTAGCCTGGGCAACAAGCAGAAGCAGAGGCTAAAAAAAAAAACAAAAACTGGACATAGAAGACAGAATGGCAAACTATCTAGACTTAGCATTTCCCAAGAGACTAAGTAAGGCCAAGAGAGCCTGTCCCCAAACCCTGCTACTTGGTAAAATGTGTAGACTTAAATTCCTGGATCTGTTTTGAGTCTCCCCTGTGGTCAGCTGGACCAGCACTGAGTGGTCAGATGAGGAGAGGAATTTCTTGTGAGACAAACCTACATTCTAAGTTTGGTCTGTGTCTTTTTTATTTTTTTGACACAGAGTTTCACATCACCCTAGGTAGAATGCCATGGCGTCATAGCTCACAGCAACCTCTTGGGTTCAAGTGATCCTCTTGCCTCAGCCTCCCAAGTAGTTGGGACTATAGGCATCGGCCACCTTGCCCAGCTATTTTTTAGAAACAAGGTCTCACTCTTTCTCAGGCTGGTCTCAAACTTCTGAGCTCAGACAATCTCCCCAACTCAGCCTCCCAGAGTGCTGGCATTATAGGTGTGAGCCACCACACCCGGCTTGGCCTGTGTCTTTGACTTGGCTTCTCTAGCTCTGGAGAGACGCTCACAGAAACCGTATGTGCCAAAAGTCGCAGCAAAAATCAGATTGTACAAGATCTTACAGCTCACAGATCTGGACAGACCTGAAGGGATAACATCTCAAGAGAAGTCTCTGAATGTTGCTGTTTCCCACGCAGGGAGAAGCCAGCTCTGCACAGCTGTCACACTCCGCTGGCTCTGCCCCAGGTCCTGCCGGCAGAAGCCAACTGGGGCTTCGTGTTCTTGCTTAGGCACAGCCCCTGGGGGCTGCCTTCAGCAGTGCTGAACTTGGGAACTTGGGCTTGAGCACTGAATTAAGAACTCACCCAAATAACAACCTTGTTTCTCTAAAGTCAACGTGACTTTTTGATAGGCGTAGAGATCTGCCCTTTTAATCCCCGGGTCAGGAGACCAGAATTGCAGCCCTGGCTCTACTGTTGATTTGTTTAAGAGCTTTGGGGGACGCTTCCAGGCTTCCAGGCTTTAGTTTGCTCCTTAGCTCCTGGTGCAGAGGCCAGCTTCACCTACTCCGGAGGGGGTTTATAAAGCTCAGCTGCCACAGAAGAGGAGCAAGCAAGCACCTTGGCAAGTGTAGAGGATCCCATTCTTGGCATTTGTTATTTCAATTCAGCTGTGGACTGTTGTGAACTGACCCAGGAGCCATAGACTAGTCCCTTGTTTTGTAAGCACTGTATTGGTTTTTTTCCAGTGAAGTAGCAAAAAACACTTTCTCTGCCAAACTTTTTTTTTTTTTTGGTAACAAAAGGTGGAAATAAAGGATGGCTTTCTAATTATCAAAAGGCTATTTGTTACCAGGACAAGTCACTGAGAGTATAGATTTCATTCCCTAGAGAATTTTAAGAAAATAAGAACCTTTAGATGTTTTTAGGATAACTTTGTGGAGTCTAGAGCCAGAGGGAAAAAAAAACATATTCTCAGGAGATTCATTTTGGCTACAGGACACTGCACTTGCTTCCTTAGGGAATTAACCTAAGAAATATCAGTGAGGGCACAAGATTTGGCGTTGAAAAGAACTGGCTTCCCAACCAACTAGTTAAATGATCTCAGGATCCTTAGCAAAAAAACAGGGAAAATACTATCTTACCACAAATAAAATAATGGATGTGAAAGCCTTTTGTAAAATATCAGCTTTTAAAAAACTAAAGTAGCAGTATAGACGTATTGAGTTGTATCATGTTGACTGAAGTCACCCACAGGTGAATTTGTTTGGTCTTTTGTATACTCAGAAATCTCAGAAATCCACCATTCTTCCCTGGGTTCACCTTAGTCTTTTCTGAAACAGCCCTTAACTGAAAAACGAACATTTCACCCCTCCTCGCATAAGAGTGTTTTTTAAAACCCCCAGTCTGTTTACCAAGACCCTAGGAAACTTCAAAAGAGCAAAGAAGCAGAAGGGAAGCAGGCCGACACCAAGGACCCTCTGAATGTGTGGCCAAGAGGCCGACTCTGGGGATGACTGCCCCTCGCTGAGCCTGCCTTCCTTCCCTAACCTCCTCCACTCCCAGCTTTTTCTCCTCACTGGCCTCCTCTCCAGGTCCTGACCTTCCCCCCCCTCCCCGTTTGCAGATTACCAGCATCTCAGGTTAGAAGAAGGCATTTTCTGAGGGTCCCATGTTTTCACAGAGTGGGGTTTCTGTTATTGTTGATCACAGTTCTTGATTTCAGAGACACTAGAAGTTCTTTTGAGTGGTCCTGAATAGCTAAGATTACACAAGCGCTTGTTTATCAGGGAAACGCCTTTTAGTTCTAAACAATTGACTTACAAATTCTCTTTCTGAGAACAATACTCATTCATTAGTTGGGAACATTCTGTGACTTCTGGCCAGGCAATCACAGTTCTTGGGAGGGGGAGGTGGGTAGGGTTTCACCCCTACAAAGTGGGCCTGAACCTAGATATTGGGGTCCCAATGTTTGCTAAGGACACTTGGGCATTTAGAGGTGCCTGAACCAAGCCTGCCCCAAGAAACAAACGTGTGCATGTGACTGTCACATGTCCTGACAATGTGCCTTAACCTTCACCAGAGCTGAAGAATATTGGGTAACTCTGTCCTCAACTAAGGTCATGGTAACACACCTTTAAATATTTTCTGGGACAAAAAGAAAAAAATTCACTCCCAGATAGAACACTTATGTTTTTCCCTGTGTGGGGAAATTGTTCGGAAATCAAAATATGGAGGTTCTTAAATCTCTCAAACTTGTAGAGTTTTATGCAGAGTCCAATTAAACTTTCGTTGGGCCTAAAAGTTTTATTATCAGGGTGGGGACGATTTTAAAAATTATACATACAAAATCATGAAGTGGGCCTTAAAGGCAGGGGAAGGCTCTGAAAATCCCCAACTTTGATTCTGGGGAGAGAATCTAGAAGATTCCATGAAACACACAACAGAACACAGCATTAGACTACTTCTCTAAGCTATCCCCACTACTTCTTGCCTTATAGAATTCTGGATTTTCCCTGACCATGGCCACTGGGTCCAGGTGCTTCCCTTAGGGTGTCCACACAGCCCTGTGCCAGCCCTCTGCCCAGTAGTCCCTCCGCCTAGACTGGCTGAGTCCTGGTCCCACCGGGCGCCTAGGAAGGATCAGGGCACTGGCCGACTCCTTCCTCCAACTCACAGCAAGCAGAGCCGGCTGGCAGCTTAGCGGGTTGGCCACCTTCTGGAGGACCCTCATATCCGGCCTCCTTTCTATTACCCAAGTCCAGTCACACCCAGCCCTCCATGTTCCTTCTCCAGAGCTGCCTGCCCCTCCAGGCTTCAGTCTCCCCCTCCCGGGGCTGGACCCCCAACTCAGCAGTCCTGGGGTAGCCGCCTCTGTGGAGTATCTGGCTCACACCCACAGCAGTCTCGAGATTGCTGCCTCTTCGGGGCCACCGCCCTCTCATTTTTTTTTTTATCCTGCTTTTCTCCTAAGGCAGGCAGAGTTTACTGGAGAAAATCTCACGCGTGGGCCAGTTTGCTGGTCACAAGTTCACGATTCCTGACCTCTCCCCACCTCCACCCCATCGCTGTGCGCTCTCGCTCAGCTCTGGGCAAGAGACGGCTTCTGTCTCCCCTCCCTGCAGACCTCGCTTTTCCTTTTAGAGAGGCTCAGCTGTGGGGATCTCAGCTTTTCATCGCCCACAGCCTAGTCTACAGCCCACCACGGGGCAGCTTCACGCTTTTCTGTGCTCCCCAGTGCGCCTACTGGCGAGCACAGAGCCCCACGCGCATTCTCAGGAGCCAGCCCCGAGGGGCCCGGGAGGAAACTGACGCATGGGCGGGCAGGAAGGCCTCAGATGCCACTCCCACATCTGGGCGCTAAAACGTGTGTGGTCCTCGGGACGTGCCCACTTCTCCTCATCCCCAAAACGCAGATCATGATGGCATCCCCCTTCCCTGGGAAGCCACCGAATTTCAATGTTTATGAATAAGCTAAATGCAAAAGGGGCAGAGTACTTCAGCAGCTCTCTCCTCTGGTGAGAGGAAAGTGTTTCTTGGCAATGGAGGCTTGATCCCTAGCAGTTGGGACTGCTAACTGCCTCTGTTCTGGGAAGAGAGAATCCACTGAAAAGAGGGTGCTAAATATTTTAGTGATTGAGTCGCCTATTAAGCCTGCTAGGTTGTGGGTTTGCTGAAGGCAGTGCTGGTATTTGTCAGACTGCTCACTACCGAGCTGCCAGTACCAAGCACTGCCAGGACGTGTGTGGGCAGAGCAGTAAACATTTGTGGAAGGAAGGAAGAAGGGAGGGAGAGAAGGGAAGATAGGAGGGAAAGGAGAAAGAAGAAAAGGAAAGATGAAAAAGAGAAGGAAGGTGGGAAGAAAGGAAGGAAGGAAATTATTTGCTTGTGGTTAAAATATCTCTAGGGAGGATACAGCCATGCTGAGGGTGCAGAATGTCCGACAGCTGAGGTGGATCCTGGAAGGTAAAAAAAGAATGAAGGATGGTGCCACCCAATCCTCAACAATAAATAATGATCTTGTTTTGTTTTTTTTTTTCTCCGAGTCTTAATTTTTAATTCACAATGCCTAAATCATGGTACTTTGTACAGGCCGTTTTTCAATTATTTTAGAGATCTCACTGTGTTGTCCACGCTGGTCTTGAACTCTCAGCCTTAAGCAATGGTCCTTCCACCTCAGCCTCCCAAAGTGCTGCAATTCCAGGCATGAGCCATCATTCTTGGCCACTTCGTGCAGATCTTTGAGTCTGGGTAGAAGAGATGGGGAGAGAATACTGGGAGTGGCCAGCCATGTCCCTGCCTTTATAAGTTGGGGAAGAATGACTAAAAGAAAAGGATGACTAGGATGTGAATGGAAAACATTTAGGGAATGCAAAAAAAAAGGCAAATTCACAACATTACACACACATCTGTATTTTTCTCTGTATCTTTACATACTGGGAGCTATGAGTTCACACTGATAGTTACCAAGACCAATCTGACACCATGAGTCGACTCTTGTTTCTTCCCTTCCTTTCTCTGACAGTGAGAAACCTGGTTCCATGGGGAATTTTTTTTTTTTTTTTTGTAGAGACAGAGTCTCACTTTATCGCCCTTGGTAGAGTGCTATGGTGTACACAGCTCACAGCAACCTCCAACTCCTAGGCTTTGGTGATTATCTTGCCTCAGCCTCCCGTCTAGCTGGGACCACAGGCACCTGCCACAATGCCCAGCTATTTTTTTTGTTGTTGTTGCAGTTTGGCCGGGGCTGGGTTTGAACCTGCCACCCTCAGTATATGGGGCCAGCGCCTTACTAGCTGAGCCACAGGCGCCGCCCATGGGGAATTTTTTAAGGAGGTGAAGAGAATGAAAGAAAAACAGTAGGTTACCACAGTTCTACCTCCACTGTGCCAGCCCCACTGTGTTGCTTCCCAAGGTAAAGGGCAGCCTGGACAAAGGTGATCTAAGAAGGCCCACTGGAACCAGGAAGCTCCCTATGGTGAAAGAAGTCCAGGAAGTGTCAGTACTTGGCCCAGGTGTAGGATACCCTATAAATACAATACATTCTGGGGTTATGTTGAACCTCTAGGATTCACCTGGATTGACACTGGAGTGGATTTCAGCTGTCGGTCTAAACTGGGACCCAAGAATATGAGGTATAATTTGAATTAGAATGGTACTGGATTAATTTTGATATTGGGGGAAATGGTATGGTAGGAGAGAAATGATGGAAGAGAAAGCAGTAAATGTATCACCATTAATGATTAAAAACATTAATATTGGACAGCACCTGTGGCTCAGTCAGTAAGGCACTGGCCCCATATACCGAGAGTGGCAGGTTCAAACCTGGCCCCAGCCCAACTGCAACAAAAAATAGCCGGGCATTGTGGCGGGCACCTGTAGTCCCAGCTACTCGGGAGGCTGAGGCAAGAGAATCGCCTAAGCCCAGGAGTTGGAGGTTGCTGTGAGCTGTGTGACGCTACAGCACTCTACCGAGGGCGATAAAGTGAGACTCTGTCTCTACAAACAAAACAAAGCAAAACATTAATATTGATAAAGTGGACTGCATGAAAATTAAAAATTTCCATGTGACAAATAAAAGTGGGACCAATCAAAATATAAACAATAAACTGGGAAAATATTTGCAATACACATCATGACAGTTAATTTTCTTCA
>CAUYON010011415.1:0-11867 GCA_963573935.1 Arctocebus calabarensis
CGGGGTGACGCGCCGGCTCTGAGCCTTACCTCCCGGGGTGCCGCGCCGGCTCGGCCCGTGCACTCCCGGGGTGCAGGTCCGGGCCGGCGCGTGAACGGCCCGGGGTTCTGAGCCGGCTCCGACCGTGACCTCCAGGGGTGCAGAGCCGGCTCTGACCGTGAACTCCCGGGGTGCAGAGCCGGCTCTGACAGTGAACTCCAGGGGTGCAGAGCCGGCTCTGACCGTGAACTCCAGGGGTGCAGAGCCGGCTCTGACCGTGAACTTCACGGGGTGCAGAGCCGGCTCCGACCGTGAACTCCAGGGGTGCAGAGCCGGCTCCGACTGTGAACTCCAGGGGTGCAGAGCCGGCTCTGACCGTGAACTCCACGGGGTGCAGAGCCGGCTCTGACCGTGAACTCCACGGGTGCAGAGCCGGCCCTGACCGTGAACTCCACGGGCCCTTTGATGAAACCCAGGCTTCTCTGTCCCAGCCACAGAGGAGACAGAGGAGAACCTGCCCTGCCCGACTCCCAGCCTGATACCTCAGCTCCCCGGGTAGAAGAGCTTTTTTTCTTTTTTTGTGTGTTTTTCTTTTTTCTGATCCTGTCCTTAAGGATGATGCCTGCCTAGGAGGGCCTTCCACAGGGCATGAGAAATCTGTGCTGGTCTGGCCTTCCCAGGCCAGAGGAGCAGGGAGCTGTCTCTGTGGAACCCTCTGGCACAGCTGGCTGAGCCACTGGGTGTTTGATCTGCTTTTACCAAATAAATACTGCGCAGTCTTTTGACCCAGCATAAACACAAAGTGGGGACCTGCCTGCCGGTGCCTCCTGTGCCCTGGAGTTCCTGCCTCCCCACGAGTTCCTCCAGGTGCTCCTTTTCCCCTTCTGGTCCCTTTTGACCCCAGTGCCGGTTGATGGGTCTCTCTCCCATAGTCTGTTGTGAGTAGGGAGGGCTGAGTGCAGGACACAGGACCTCGTCTCCTGAGGGCTCGCTCCCATCTCACCTTGGGGCACACTGGTGACAGGGGCAGGAGCTGAGTTCCTGGAACCCGGCACCGCTTGGGGCAGCAAGGACACTGCAGGCCTGGGACAGCCCACCGTCTGCGTTCTGCCTCTATGAATCTGGCACGGGAGTCTAATCCTGACGGTATTTGTACTCGTTGTGTGGCGGCTTATTTCACTTAGCACGATGTCCTCCAGGTTCACCCGTGTGGTGGCATGTGTCAGAGTTTCCTGCCTGTTTGAGGCTGAATGATCCCCTGTCGCATGGAGCTGCCACGTTTTGTTCATCCTTTCATCTGTCCGGGACCATTAGGCTGTTTTTCCCCTCTTAGCTGTTGCGAATTGTGCTGTTTTGAATATGGATGTGCAAATCTCTCTTCTAGTCCCTATTTTCACTTCTTCTAGGTAATTATGTAGTACTGAAATGACTGGGTCATGTGATAATTCTATGTTTAATTTTTTGAAAGTTTTTTTTGTCTTTTAAATCAGTGTGGTCCTTGCTCAGGAAGCAGATGTGACCTAGGTACCTGCGTGGGCGTGGGGGTTAATTGGCACCTACCTGGGAATTATTATTTGTGCCTTTTTTTTTTCTTTTTGGCTGCCCTTTTTTCTTTGATTAAAGAGTAGCTTTGCAAAGCTCTGGGTTTGGGCTGCTAAGCACACTGCCAGGAGAGGAAAGGGTTTCCAGTTTCTCTGTGCACATCCCTTTCTGCACTAAGGTGGTGGCTGTGGAGCTAGAATCAGCCTTATCCCCAGCTTCTACTTTTTAGTATTCAGTTTCTACTTCGGGCAGAGCTTTGCAGGAAGGACAGGGCTGTGTGGGCACTGGCTCTTGGGAGATGGTGGCTTTCAGAATCCCCAAGTTACCACGTCTTCTTACTTACAAATGGGAGCTAAATCGCAAATACCCATGGAGGCAGAGTATGGGATGATAGGCAGTGGGATTGCCTGAGCTCACTGGCTCAAGACCAGCCTGAGCCAGAACGAGGCCCTGCCTCTAAAAACAGCAGGGTGTTGTGGTGGGCACCTGTAGACTAGATACTTGGGAGGCTGAGGCAGGAGCATCACTACAGCCCAATAGCTTGAGGTTGCTGTGAGCTATGACGCCACAGCACTTTACCCAGGGCAGCGAAGTAAACTCCATCTCAAAAAAAACTGCTTTGTGGGGTGGCGCCTGTGGCTTAAAGGAGTAGGGTGCTGGCCCCATATGCCAGAGGTGGTGGGTTCAAACACAGCCCTGGCCACAAAAAAAAAAAAAAAAAACTGCTTTGTGAGAAGACGGGTCACTAGGTGCTGGTTAGGACAGGAGCAGGCTCGAGGAGCCAGTAAGATGGGGGGGGGGGGGCAGCGAGATGGCTGGACAGTGTGAAGCCTGCAGGTGGAACACATCAGGAGTGTCCAGGCTATCTGGGCTTACAACCTTCAGCTACACAGACCTCAGTTGGAGTTCTGTGCAGAATAGGGAAACAGCTGGGGTCTTAGTTACATCCAGGAGCCTCATAATTACTCAGCAAACTCATCAGTGTCCACACAAAGCTGATGATCCCACTCGGCCCTAGCAGAGAAAACCTCGCTGGTCCTTAAATCTTTTTTTTTTTTTTTTTTGGCCTAGGCTGGCTTTGAACCCACCACCTCCAGCATATGGGGCCAGTGCCCTACTCCTTTGAGCCACAGGCACCACCCGCTCCTTAAATCTTGCAGCAGTCTCAGCCCTGGCATTGCTAAGCTGGTGCATCATTTCTCAAACGTGGAATCTTAGGGTTCCTCTGGAGTGAGCTGGGGGACCCTGAGTCTGAGCCTGAAGTTCTTACTGGGTTGGTTAGCTACGCGGTGTGGATTTGACCTTGAGCATGAGTCAGCGTAGTCTTGTTGTGGAGATCGAGTGGTGGCACTGGCTAAGAGATCCTCTCCTGTGCTTAAAAGATTGTCATTAGGAGGCCGGGCTCGGTGGATTGCCTGAGCTTGTTGGTTTGAGACCAACCTGAGCCAGAGCGAGACCCCGTCTCTAAAAATAGCCAGGCATTGTGGCAGGCGCCTGTACTCCCAGCTGCTGGGGAGGCTGAGGCTAGAGAATCGCTTGAGCCCAAGAGTTTGAGGTTGCTGTGAGCTGTGATGCCACCGCACTCTACCGAGGGTGGCAAAATAAGACTCTTAAAAAAAAAAAAGATCTTCATTAGAAAAGAAGCAAGACCATCGAAAGGTTCTTAGAGGCTTTCGTGGCCACGGACCGTTCTGAGCTAATGTAAAGGCCTGGTCCAGGGGAGCCGTGGGGAGGGACCTCAGCTGAGTTGTTGGAGGTGTGGTTAGGAGGTAGAGGCGGGATGGGGGAGCCTTCCTCAGGTGGTAACAGTGGGATCTTAGAGCTAGTGGGTCTTTATTGAGCCTCTTGCCTGCACTCCTGATTTTAAAGTCAGGAAGGCTGAGGCATGGATAGCTTCAGGGCCCCGGCTGACTCACACAGAGAGGTGGCAGTGGGGAGGACCAGAGCCTTTCTGCTCAGAAATCCCACCACAGGACTCAGTGCCCATAGCACAGTGGTTACGGCACCAGCCACATACATCAAGGCCGGCGGGTTCGAGCTCGGCCTGGAAGAGCTAAACAACAATGACAACTGCAACAAAAAATCACTGGGCGTTGTGGCGAGTGCCTGTAGTTCCAGCTACTTGGGAGGCTGAGGCCACAGCATCACTTAAGCCCCGCAGTTAGAGGTTGTTGTGAGCTGTGATGCCATGGTACTCTATTGAGGGTGACGTAGTGAAACTCTGTCTCAAAAAAAAAGAAAGAAAAATCCTACCACAGCTTCCCCGAAAGCCATCCCACTTCTCCCACCCTTAGGCTAGCTGGGCTGAGCGTTGAAAACCAACACAGTTAGCTTGGTACCTGAAGCCCCTTCCGTGTCCCGGGGATTAAGGAGACCAAGATCTGCTGTACAGTTTATTGGAGCTGCAGGAGGAACCCCCATTCTTGTGTCCCCACTTTACCTGCTGTTCTCAACCCAAAGCTAGGTCTTTGCTGACCCTCCTGGGCTCACAGGCAGAACCCAGCATGGCCTTGTGGTCAGCGGTTGTGTTCAGACCTAGGACAGACCGCGGGTGAGTGTTGCAACAGGCACGGCGCTGGACACCCAGAAGGTCTCAGCCCTGCCTACCTGCTAGAGTCCCCTGGGAAGCCTCCACCAGGGCCCAGGCTGGGGACACTTATTAGAAGACTCTGGGTCCCGCTGGACGGAAGCGGAGAAGCTGGCAGAGGCAGAGCCAGCGAGGAAGCTGGGACTTTGCCATCCATGGACACTCACAGCTAGTGGCAGGTCACTCTAGCTCCGAGGTTCCTCCTGGCTGCCCATGTGGAAAGAACTACAAACAGTCCCCCTCCGAGATTGCTCTGGAGGCCTGAGGGTGGCCCTCTGCCCACCTGGCCTGGGCATGTTGGGCGGCAGTTACAAACTCTTGAACCTCTGGGGTAACCTTTGGGCAGGGCTGCTTACTGGTGAGTCATGTGGGAGTGACGTGGCCCAGTCAGGGTGACCTCTTGGAAATCCTGTGGGCCAGGAAGGCACTCCGTGGAGAGAGAGGAGAAGGGGTCCTCACGGACACGGCGTGGGCTGGGTCTTTGTTGGTTGATGTCTGCAGCCGAGAGTCCACTCAGTTAGAAAACCGAAACTGGGCATGGGCCGTGGAGTGGCTACAGATGGCTGAGGCCTTGGAAACAGGCGCTGGGCTTTGTCATTCAGCCTGTAGGAAGGGATTGACTGTGTGGAGGTGCCTGTGGGAGGAACGTGTTACTCTCTGTAATCGCACAGTCCCAAAGGCAGGGAGCCTCTTATAGCATAAGCCACCCTATCCTCGTGGTGTACTCAGACCGGGATAAGGGTGGCCTGGGGGTTGGCAGAGCAGCTGGGAGGTGGGCTGTGAGGCAACCTGAGGGTGGGCTGCGCGTGGGGAGGGCTGTAGCCCAGATCCTTGGGCTGGGGCTGGCAGACCAAGGTGGGACTCGCTGCTCACAGGCAGGCGTGCAAGGATTGTCCCTGACAGCAAAATGCCAGCATTTGGGGTCCACTTCTGTAATAGCCTAGGCCACCTGTATGGGGAAGAAAACAACTGCTTCTCTCTGTATTCATGCTAGACACTTAAATAACCCGGTGAGGAGGGGTTTTCTCACACCAAGCAATCTTCTGATTGCAACACCAGCTGAGCGTCCTACAATTTCAACTCAGTTCTGACTCTACCTACATCAGATCCCATAAATTGAGGGCTCAGTCCCATAAGACTGCCCCTAACTTCAGCTGGTATTTACGAGCTGTAAACTGGGGTTCCCATGAGCCCCAGCTTGAGTTTAACCATTTGCTAGAACAGTTCACAGAACTCAGGAAAACAGCTTATCAAAGGGTGCAACTCGGGAGCCATCAGAAGGATGCCTAGGGCCAGGGATGTGGGAAGGGGCACAGAGCTGTCCTGCCCTCCCTGGGCTGGCCACTGTGCAGTCAGCCTCCACCTGCTCTCCCAGCACTGTCTTTTGGGGAGTTTTATAGAGGTCTCAAGATGTAAGCATGATTGATCATATCATTGGCTGCTGGTGATAGACTCAGCCTTAAGAGGTTGAGGTTGAGGATGGACGGCGCCTTTGGCTCAGTGAGTAGAGCACCGGCCCCATACACTGAGGGTGGTGGGTTCAAACCCGGACCCCGCCAAACTGCAACAAAAAAATAGCCGGGCGTTGTGGCGGGCGCCTGTAGTCCCAGCTATTCGGGAGGCTGAGGCAGGAGAATTGCCCAAGCCCAAGAGCTGGAGGTTGCTGTGAGCAGTGAGGCCACAACGCTCTACAGAGGGTGATAAAGTGAGACTCTGTCTCTAAAAAAATAATAATAATAACAAAGAGGTTGAGGTGGAGGTGAGGCATAGGGCCAGACGTTCTCAAAATCTAATGACGTGGTTGGTCCCTCTGGGAACCAGGCCCTTTCTAAGGCTGCTTAGGAGCCCCCAGCCACCTGTCATCTCATGGGCATACAGAAATACTTTTATTATTTTGGAGGTTCTCAGAGTTCTAGCAGCCTCATACCAGGAAAGTGAAAGGACATGGTCCAGAGGCCAAATATATGTTTTTCTTTTTTTTTTTTTTTTGAGATAGAGTCTCACTGTGTCGCCCTGGGTAGAGTGCTGTAGCATCACAGTTCACAGCAACCTCCAACTCTTGGGCTTAAGTGATTCTCTTGCCTCAGCATCCCATGTAGGTGGGATACAGGCGCCCACCACAATGTCCGGCTATTTTTTTATTGCAGTTGGATTATTGTTTAGCAGGCCCAGGTTGGGCTTGAACCTGCCAGCCTCGGTGCATGTGCCTGGTGCCGTAACCACTCTGCCAAGGGCACCAAGCTCAAATATATATATTTCAAATACCTGTTACCTCTGCCCCCCACCAAGGGCAGTGTGCTCCAGACAGCCTTTTGTTGTCCAGAGGGTGAGATGTGTTCACACCTCTTCACTCTGTGTTCTCTGGTGGTCTGTTGTGAAGGTGATGTTATCATACCCAAGATCCTAGGAGACGTCTGTGGACGAAAGACACAATCTCAGCCTGGGTGCTTGCTAGGACGGGCAGGGTGTGGACGCTCCTGGGAAGACAGTCTCTAACCCTGGCTGCTTCTTCGCGCACACAGATGCCTCGTTCGGCACGTCGCCTGGGTACAGCTGTGCCACGGACCGGGCTGAGGAGCAGCGCCGGCAGGACGGGCTGCCCTACATCGACGACTCACCCTCCTCCTCACCCCACCTCAGCAGCAAGGGCAGGGGCAGCCGGGATGCGCTGGCCTCGGGAGCCCCTGACTCCACCAAGGCGGTGAGTCCCCATGGTGCCTCCCTGCCCGTGGCTGGTGGGCCAGGTGAGGTTCCCTGCAGCCCAGCCACTTGCTCAGGGTTCACAGAGCAAGGCCACAATGGAACAGCCGATGACTGGCAAGTCGGAGATGCCTTCTTCATCCCTATATCTGGCCCACGGTGACCTCCTGGGTACGTCGAGCAGGAAGAGCGTGTGAACTGAGCAGGGTCTTGAGGCTGAGGTCCAGCCTGCACGGTGGCCCCGGCAAGGGCACTGAGCTGGGATGGGGTCCTGTCTCTGTGAAGGAGGCTTGCTCCCTTTTACCAAAGAGGGCACTGATGATGGCTCCGTCCATGCGAGCAGCCCCTTCCCCAAAGTTCCCACTGGGTCCTCATTAGCACCCCTGTGGGATTGGCATTGCTGTCACTTCCACTGTACCAGTGGGGGAGTAAGGTCCTTGCTGGTGTCCCGAGGGCAGGGCTAGAGTAGTGGCACGTTCAGTGGGTGCTGTACCCTGCATTCCAAGGCCTGTACACCAGCCCCCCGCCCCCTACGTGGGAACGTAAATTGGGCGTGCTGTCCCCCTGAGGTAGTCAAGCCTGGCACAGTCCTCACTCCTCTTAGCAGTGCTTTGGGGATCAGACATGAACCCCTGCCACAAGCCCCCACCTCCCCCGATTCCTTCCTTCTTAGGCTGAGAAGATTGCCTGTCCAGGGTGGTCCTTCCCTTCTGTCTTTTTGGACCCTGATGGCAGATACTATCACTATGTGTCCCCTTTCTGTGTGACTCGTTCCCTAGTTTTAAAAACAAAAGGCTCCGCGCCTGTGGCTCAGAGGGCTAAGGCGCCAGCCACGTACACCTGAGCTGGCGGGTTCAAATCCAGCCTGGGCCCGCCAAACAACAATGACGGCTGCAACCACAAAATGGCCGGGCGTTGTGGCGGGCGCCTGTGGTCCCAGCTACTTGGGAGGCGGAGGCAAGAGACTCGCTTGAGCCCAGGAATTGGAGGTTGCTGTGAGCTATGATGCCACAGCACTCTATCCAGGGCGACAGCTTGAGGCTCTGTCTCAAAAAAAAAGAAAAGAAAAGAAAAGAAAAGTACACTAACATTTGTTACATGATCCTTCCAACTTATCCATAAGCTTAAAGATTTTCCAAATCGGGGCGGCGCCTGTGGCTCAGCGAGTAGGGCACCGGCCCCATGTTCTGAAGGTGGCGAGTTCAAACCTGGCCTCAGCTGAACTACAAAACAGAAAAATAGCCAGGCGTTGTGGCGGGTTCCTGTAGTCCCAGCTACTCGGGAGGCTGAGGCAAGAGAATCACTTAAGCCCAGGAGCTGAAGATTGCTGTGAGCTGTGTGATGCCATGGCACTCTGCTGAGGGCAATAAAGTGAGACTCTGTCTCTACCGAAAAAAAAGATTTTCCAAGTAAAACACTGGAGACAAATGAACATTAAAAAAATGGCTGGACCAGGTGCAGTGGCTCACACCTAGAATCTTAGCACTCTGAGAGGCTGAAGTGGATGGATTAAGTGAGCTTGGGAGTTCAAGACCAGCTTGAACAAGAGCAAGACCCAGTCTCTTAAAATAGCCCGGCGTTGTAGTGGGTGCTGGTAGTCCTAGCTACCCAGGAGGCTGAGGCAAGAGAATCACTTGAGCCCAAGAGTTTGAGGTTGCGGTAAGCTATGATGCATGGCACTCTAGCCTGCCTGACAGAGTGAGACTCTGTCTCAAAAAAAAAAAAAAAGTTTCCAAATATATAAAATCCATAGTAAGCCCACCAAACTGATAACAATGTTTATCCTGGCTGAGGGGATAATGGGTTCATCTTGTTTTTTTGTTTCACTGTCCAATTGTTCCACACTCATATGTGTTGCTTTTGTTCTCTTATAATATTTTTTAAAATGTAAAACAGGCTGGGCAAGGAGGCTCAATCCTGTAATCCTAGCACTTTTAGCGGCCAAGGTGGGAGGATCACTTGAAGTCAGGAATTCAAGACCAGCCTGAGCAAAATAAAGACCCCCATTTCTACTAAAAACAGAAATATTAGCAGAAGGATCGCTTGAACCCGGGAGTTTGAGGTTTTGTTAGCTAAGCTGAGGCCTTGGTACTCCAGAGTGAGAGTCTATTTAAAATAGAAAATAAAATAAAACAAAATAAAATAAAGTAAAATAAAATAGTAAAATTAAATTAAAATAAACGTATAACATATGTGTATATATAGAGAGAGAGAGAGACAGAGAGAGAGAACGTGTGTGTGTGTTCATGAGTATATGAGGACTGTCCAGACCATATCCAGCCATGTATGCATCTATTTTTTTTTTTTTGTATGCATCTATTTTTCACATTGATATTTCCTGGACAGCCTGTGTGGCTACAGCAAAGACTCTTTCTTCTCTTAGCTCCTCTGGTGTCCTCTCACTGTACAGAACCGTCTGCTGCTCCCAAAGCCCAACCAAGCAGTCCTACAAGCCACATTTTTCAACACGTTTTTCTGCACCTACCTCTAGCCTCACAAGCACTTTCCTCATAAACTATTGGCTACACAAAACACACCCTATTAATCCTCTTAAACGGCTTTCCTGGAACAAATTATGTTCTTCACCACTGAGTGCCCTTGGGGCAGGGCTTCCACTCACAAACAACTCCTCCAGAGTTCTTGGTAACCCTACCCCACCCATCCTTTCTGAGTCATTGCTTCAGTCCTCTGAGACTAGCTTGGCAGTAGGTTGAATTCCTGAAGGTATGAGGCTAAACATTTCTCAATTGCTAAACCAAAACTTTGCCCTTTCCCTAACTGATGAAGCAGGATTGTTTCCACTCATGTCTGGGGTCAGGCACTGTCTCTGCACTAGATCCCCAACTCCTCAGATCCCACACTGCATGGGGATGAAATGGACATGTGTGGATACATAATTACTGTAATTTGAAAGTATTATGTAATATCCCACTCTCCTTCTATATAATGGAGAACTGTACCGTTGTAAGTCAGGCTATTGCAAACAAACAAATCCTAATGGTTCGGTTTTTTTTGTTTTTGAGATCGAGTCTGTTTATTGCCTTCAGTAGAGTGCTGTGGCATCATGGCTCAACGCAACCTCAAACTCTTGGGCTCAAGCTAGCCTCTTGCCTCAGCCTCCCAAATATCTGGGACTATAGGCACCTGCCACAATACCCAGCTATGTTTTACAGATGGGATCTCACTCCCAAATAGCTGGGACTACAGGCACCTGCCACAATATGGCAGATGAGATCTCACTCTTTTACAGATGGGATATGTTTTACAGATGGACTCTCACTCTTGCTCAAGCTGCTTTGGAACTCCTGAGCTCAAGCAATCCACCTGCCTTGGCCTCCCAGAGTGCTAGGATTATAGGTGTGAGCCACTGCACCCAGCTCAGATATACTTTCCTTAACTTTGTGCTATTACCCTCTTGCTCTCCTAAAATAACATATTCAGTTTTGGCTGGATTGGTTGGCACTTATTAATTGAAGACACTTGATAAATATAATGTGGTATCTCCATACAATAGGATATTATGTGGCCATAAAAAAGGAAGCACTGACATATGCTACAACTTTGAAAAGGAAGTTTTACTAAGTAAAAGGAAGGCAGTCCCAGAAGGCCAATTCCATTCATACAAAAGTACAAAATAGCTAAATCTTTAAAGACAGAAAGTAGATTGGTTGTTTGGGGCTAGGGCAGGGGAGCAGATAACGTTTTCCCTGAAGTGACGAAATGTTTTAAAATTGACTGTTGTGGGGCAGCACCTGTGGCTCAAAGGAGTAGGGCACCAGCCCCATATGCCAGAGGTGGAGGGTTCAAACCCAGTCCCAGCCAAAAACTACAAAAAAAAAAAAAAAAGGAAAAAAATTGACTGTTGTTCTAATTGTACTTATCTACTAAGAAACTGAAGACATTTTATCTTCATACAAGTAAATGTGAATTTAGCAAATCCACTTACTATTTTTAAGTAAGATTATAGGGCACATAAGGTCCATTTTTATATCCTTTTTTTTTTTTTTTTTGAGACAGAGTCTCACTATGTTACCCTTGGTAGAGTGCTGTGGTGTCACAGTTCACAACAACCTCTAACTCCTGGGCTTAAGCGATTCTCTTGCCTCAGCCTCCCAAGTACCTGGTATTACAGGTGCCCGCCACAACACCTGGCTATTTTTTTGTTGCAGTTGTCAATGTTGTTTAGTTGGCTCAGGCTGGGTTCAAACGTGCCAGCCCGGGTATATGTGGCTGGCGCCCTACCCACTGAGCTATAGGCACCACCCATTTTTATGTTCTTGACTTAGCATTTTCTTAGCTTAGAGTGTTATACAAAGAAATGTTCAATAACTTGATGAAGGAGAAATGTCTGTAAGCCAATGCATTAGAGGAACAATTTATACTTATGCATTGATGACAACTAGCAGACGCTAGCAGAGGTTTTAGTGGTGGGTGGAGGTACGAAGAAGAGCTACTTTTACTTTGTGTTAAGCTCAGCAAAGGATGATCTGAAAGAATTCTCAAAAGTTGCCTCTTCCAGGGCGGCGCCCATAGCATAGTGGGTAGGGCACTGGCCACATACACCCAGGCTGGCCAGTTCAAACCCGGTCTGGGCCTGCTAAATGACAAGTGCAATAAAAAACATCCAGGTGTTGTGGTGGGCACTTATAGTCCCACCTACTTGGGAGGCTGAGGCAAGAGAATCGCTTAAGCCCAAGAGTTTGAAGTTGCTGTGAGACTCAACCGAGGGCAACATAGTGAGACTCTGTCTCAAAAAAAAAAAAGAAAAAGAAATGGCTGGGCGTTGTGACGGGTGCCTGTAGTCCCAGCTACTTGGGAGGTGGAGGCAAGAGACTTGCTTGAGCCCAGGAATTGGAGGTTGCTGTGAGCTGTGATGCCACGCACTCTATCCAGGGTGACAGCTTGAGGCTCTGTCTCAAAAAAAAAAAAAAAAGAAGAAAAAACTTTGTTTGGCTCTGGAGATTCATCTGTCCTTGTGTGGTCTGGATGCTTGACCTGGGAGTAAATGCAGCTTTATCACGTCATGAGCCCCACCAGGGTATAGCTTGGTGCTGAAGCC
>CAUYON010011417.1:0-10451 GCA_963573935.1 Arctocebus calabarensis
GAGCCGGTCATTGCGGCAGGCGCCTGTAGTCCCAGCTAATTGGGAGGCTGAGGCAACAGACTCAATTGAGTCTAAGAGTTTGAGGTTGCTGTGAGGTGTAACTCCATGGAAGTCTATCAAGGCCCCCAAAGTGAGATGCTATCTCCAAAAAAAAAAAAAAGAAAGAAAGAAAGAAAGAAAAGAAAAAGAAAAAAAATTAAAGAAAATGTCTTGAAAGCAGAGTCTAACTCTTAATAATAGGTTCCCAAGCCTAGCACAAACTAAACACTCAGTAAATATACTTTCATTCATTCAGTAGGTATTTGTTAAACAGAGACTCTGTAGTAAGCACGTGGCCCTGGAATATCTACATGAATAATATTATGGTCCTTGTCCTAAAACAACAATAAGAACAAAAATTTGACAATACACCCCAGCCAAGAAACTGTTGGCATTCTGGTCTCAGTCAGCTTCCTGTGTAATTGTATCTCCTGACACTCAAGGCCAGAGGGGTGGGGCCTGAGGTCTTATCCAATCAGGGAAACTTCATTAAGAATTATCCAATCAGAGGATAATCCTGAAAGTAGAGGTGGGTCCAGGATCTGGTGCCGGATTTTTCTGATGCCCTGAGCACCATGCTGTGGTTTCCTCTTCACTGTGGCATCCCTAGGAGCCCTTGGGTGTCTCTGCTGCAGCTTCTCTCACCCTGGGACCTGCAGGTCCTGGGAGATCTGTGGGGAACTCGGAAGGACACTCTGGAAACAGAAATGGTGAGTATATTGAACTAGGTGTCCTGAGAGTGGGAGCTGTGTGGTTGAAGACAAGCGTGACTGTGCCTAGATCAGGGACCATGTCATTTTAGCTTTGAAATCTTAAAACAGTAGTTTGCCACCGGCACCCTTGGCCTTCAGAACCGTCTTGGCTAAGGTTGCTGTTGGGCAGGCAGCTGGGACCATGGGCGTCCTGCTACTTCCTCGAGTGTTTACTTTGACCACGTCCCAGAGCAATTTCTGAGCAGCGGTTTGCCTGCAGGACCACGTCCCTCCAATGTGGTGACAATGGAAGGGTCTTCATGATAGATTTTCAACTGAGTGTATAGGGCTAGGTGAAAGGCAGGGGCTGTGGGCTGTGAGGCCCGGCAGACCTCCATTCATAAGAGGATAAGAATTTTAAGGATAAGAATTTTAACATAAGAATGCCCTCCATTCTTATGTTAAAATAAACTTAGGTAACTTTAAAAGGTTAAAGAGTTTACTTATTTTATTTTATTACTTATTTATTTATTTATTTTTTGAGACAGAGCCTCAAGCTGTCACCGTGGATAGACTGCCGTGGCATCACAGCTCACAGCAACCTCCAATTCCTGGGCTCAAGCGAGTCTCCTTCCTCTGCCTCCCAAGAAGCTGGGACTATAGGAACCCGCCACAACGCCCAGCCATTTTTTGGTTGCAGCCAAAAAACCAAACCATTTTTCGGTTGCAGCCATTGTTGTTTGGCGGGCCTGGGCTGGATTCGAACCCGTCAGTTCAGGTGTACGTGGCTGGCGCCTTAACCCGTTGCGCCACAGGCGCCGAGCTTTTATTTTATTTTTTAAGAGACAGAGTCTCAGTTTGTCGCCCTTGATAGGATGCTGTGGCATCACAGCTCACAGCAACGTCCAGGTCTTAGGTTTAAGTGATTCTCTTGCCTCAGCCTCCTGAGTAGCTGGGACTACAGGCGCCCACCACAACAACTGGCCTTTTTTTTTTTTTTTTTTTTTGGTTGCAGCCATCATTGTTGTTTGGTGGGCCCAGGCTGGATTTGAAACCACCAGCTTAGGTGTAAGTGGCTGGTGCCTTAGCTGCTTGAGCCACAGGCGCCGAGCCCCACTCCCCCCAATTTTTTGAATGAAAGAATTCTCATAATTTAAGTAACATGTTACCCAGTCTCAGTCCCACCCACATAACACTTGGCATAAGGTAGCTTTGAAATTCAAGAACACTATTTAATTTTGTACAAAATCTCTTAACATAAATGTGAGACATCCACATTACCAAAAAGCCCCTCACCAAGTGAAAACAAGAGTAGTGTCCATCCATCTCCAGTACACCAACAGTATCCTATACAGCTAGCTACTTCAGGGGTCTCGTGTCAAGGGAACCATCACCCTGGCCTGGGGGAGGGTCTGCTTTTCTTGACCAAGGCCTTCAGGCCACACAGCAGCTACAGCGGCACATGGTCTTGTGCTTCCCACTTGGCCTTGTCTTGGTCTCCTTTGCCCTGGCTTCTCGAGCCCGCTGGATCTCATGGACAAGCAGGGAAAAGGCCTCCTCCACACCTTGCCGTGTCTTAGCTGAGGTCTTCACGAAGGGCGCCCCCCAGCTCTGGGCAAGGGCTTCAGCAGCAGCATGAGCATCGCCAGCAGTGGGCACAAGGTCACACTTGTTGCCCACAAGGACAAGGGGCTGCCTTGGATGAGGGCCCCAGGTGTCATGTATTTGCTGCAGCTGGGTCAGTGAGGATGGGTCATTGAGAGCAAAGACACCCAGCACACCATCGCCAGCAGCCAGGCACTGGTCACGCAGGGCCTTGTGGATGGCCTGCCCTGCGGTATCCAGCACATTCAGAACATAGCCCCCCTGGTCAAGGGCCAACTCTTTCCAGTAGGAATCCTGGATGGTGGGGTCGTGGTCCTCCACGAAGCACTGATGGTTCAGTTGGATGGTCAGAGCACTCTTGCCCACACCACTTGCACCCACCACCACTGCCTTATACTCAGGCAGCTGCTTGCCAGAACCCCTGCAGGGTGCTCCAGACTCTTGGCGGTCTTCATGGGAGGTAAGGTTCCAAGAACCTAGGCCCAAGTCAATGGTGCCAGACTTTGACTGTGCCATGTCCTTAGCAGGCAATTTAGTGGAGAGATGTGGACAGCAGGCCCTGCACATGGGAAGAGAAGGAAGACAAAGGGTTAGGGGAGACCATCTGGGGGCAAAGAGACAGCAGGGTGTCAATGGATAAACACTTATTGAGTGGCTATTGTGTTGACCTCCTTCTAATATGCATGCAATATACATGATTTATGTAGTTTTCTTGGTCTCCCCCTTCACTCTCCTCTCTCATCAACCACTTAAACTGTGAAGGCAGGATATTTCAAACAGCTTTAGAGATGAAATTTACATCCCATAAAGTTTAGCCGTTAAAGTGTACAATTTATTGGATATTTAGCATATTCACAGAGTTGTGCAACCATGACCACAATCAAATTTTAGAACTTTTTCCTCACCCCAGCAAAGAATCCCTGCCCCCATTAGCACTCCCTCCCCATTGTGGAGGAAGGGTGGGATTTTGCCTCTTTTGGTCATTATTGAACCCCAGTCCAGCCTAGTACCTGCCAGACAGAATGTGCTCAAAACATTCTCAGAAGGGGGTGGGGGATGGGGTGGGTTATGCTCTAACCATAACAGAGTCAACCAAATAAATATATAAATCATGCAGTGTGGTAGCCATTATCATTAGGATTTAGTCTTTTATTCATCACTCAATGCATACTTATTGAGAACCTGGTGTGTAGCAAGGACAGAGAGGTAGGCAAGAAATAGATAACAAAGCCTGGCCCCTGTGAACCTTACACTCTAGTCGGGCCACAGATATCAAATAAGACATAAAAGTAAAATACACTTTAGTAGGTGACATGCATGCAGAAGGTGCTCGGTTAAAGTTAGGCCTTTTAATTACACTTTAATCCTCATTCACCAGTTGAAGAATCTTCCCGCATGCCTCACATTGTGATACAGCCGTTAACAAAACAGGCTCAAATCCCTGCCCTAGTGAGGATTAGATTCTGGCAGCGTGAAAGAGACAATAACGAGATAAGGAGCGAGGAAGTTGCAGGTTAGAAGAGGACGGGCACACAGCAGGTGCTCAATTAGTGTTAGCTATTATTGGCACATCCCCATTAACTCAGTGAATGCACCTCCCGGCCCCGGGCTCAGGAAGTGGCCTGGCTTAGTGCACCACAATGGCCCTTACGCCGACCCCCTCCGGGGCCAGAGGCCCGGGCCCGCGGGGCTCCGCTGGTGGGGGCGGGCAAGGCCTCAGGTGCAGAGGCCGCCGCGGGGTCCTCTGCCCTTGGGTCGCAGAGAACGGTCACTGGGAGCGCTGGCCCTCAAAGAGGGGCTGGGTCCACGGAAGACAGTGTTTTGGGGCCCCTAACGCTTACAGAGGGAAAGAGGGGGGAGACCTAGCTGTGGGGATGGAGGTGGGAGCAGTAGGGCGGATTCTGAAGGGTTAGGGTCAGACTTTGGGAACAGTTTTGTGGGGATCGCTTTGAGGCCATGGAGCAGCTCCGCCTCCACCGGCTTTGTGGTAGACTCTGAGAGGGTTGCGTCTGTTCCTGGAGGGAAAGAGAGGTGAGGACTGAGCGGACCTGCCTGATCTGAGGTGAACGTTTGTCAGGGTAAAAATTGCCGCGACTCGAGCCCGGCCGTCTTTAGGTGTTGAGAGGCGGGGAAGGGATCACGGGAGACGCCAGCTCTTGGGGGTTGCGCGGCTCAAAAGCCGGGGCGCCGCCGGGCGGGCGAAGGGGCGGTGAGGATGAGCAGGAGGAAGGCCGCCTGACCTCGGGCGGCGGTGGCCCTCGTGCCTGCACCCGCCCCGTCTGTCCGCTACCCCCGGGGAATCCGAGGTCTTGTCACCAAGCTCACTTTCCCTGCGCGGAGCAGCGAGGTGACTGGGACTGGCCCTAGGTCACACAACCTGCGAGAGACTCCACAGAACCAGGACTCAGCGCTCCGCTCTAGTGGGACAAGCCACTCAGGGTGGCGCCCGCTGCCGGGCCGGGGCCCGCTCGGGGCGGCCTGGGCACGCGGGTCGTGCTCTCTCTGACGAAGTCAGGTGAGGGGTAAGGCCCGGGGTGGCGAGGGGGCTCTTGAGCCATGAGTGCACTTCGGCCTCCGTGTGGAGGGTGAGGCCCAATTGTCCCTTCTCAACCCCTAGTTTGGAGTAGGTGCCCCGCTTCCCACCCCGTGCGGACACCTTCACAAAGCCGGCCGATGAGGGGCTCGCACTCCTAGGAGGAGGGGAGGCGGCCGGAGAAGGCCCCTCATAGCCGGCGAGGGAGGGCCAGGGGCTGGCGGCCCGCTCACCTGTGTCCTGAGAGAGGCTGTTGCGCTGGGACGCGGCAGGCAGCTCTGACAGGACTGACTAGGGGCGCAGTGGCTACCCGGACCCCCGGCGGCTGGGGCGGGGGTAGTGGGCATGCGCAACGACCTCCCGCCCTGAGCAGCCCCCACCTGCGGCCTAGCCCTGAGCCCCTCATGAGCCGGCAGCCCGGCCGCTGGGGTGCGCCAGGCCTCCCGTGAGCCTCGTCCCACGTCTGTCCCTGCCTAGCCCATTTGGGATGCGATTTCCTGTTTGTTGTGCGTGTGTGGCCGCGTGTACCGTGTGTGTGTCAGATTTTGATCTGGAGGGCCAGACTTAGGGAAGTTTTGTGGGGATCTCTTTGAGACCATAGAGCTGTGCCGCTTCAACCGGCTTTTTGGTAGCCTCTGAGAGTCACATCTGTTCCTGGAGGGAGAGAGGTCAGGGCTGAAAGATTCCCCAGACTCCCTTGCAGCTACGGCAGTCACGTGACACAGCTCTGAATAAGATGTAAGCAGGGGCTGCTAGGTGGGGCATCGCGGGGATTTTAAAAGGAACTGGCTGACACTCTTTTACTCTTCCTCATTCTATTTCTTCTTGACTGAAGGGTGCTCAGATGGTCAGTTTGGGATCATAAAGTGGTCATGAAGAAAAGGCCAGGAAACCTCAGCCCAGAGAATTGCTTTGGCAGCTGAATGAAGTCAAGGCTGAGAACGATTGTCCTCCAACTTCCCACCTCTAGTCAATGATAGGTCCCCCTTACCTCAGGAAGAAAACCTGGACCTCCCACCCTATTCCCAATCAGGCCTATGTTGACAGTTGGGGAAACTGAGGCCTGGTAAGACTACTGCCTGCTGTTTTTTTCTTGTATTCTCAGCCTCGTGTGTGACTGGGACTTGCTAGGAGGCCCCTATTTCTAAGGTAATCACTTGTTTTCCCAACGATTCTATCATTTTATCACTGGTGGAATCAGTCCAACTGCCTGCTCTATTTTCAGTTAGCTTTTGGGGCATTGGATGGGCAGGGGAGTAACCTGATGAAGACCCACTCTCACATTATTTCATTACTCATTGGCCCTGTTGGCCAGGAATGTGGGGTTCTCCACCTACTCAAAAGTTAAAAGACTTCCTTCAGGTTTTGTAACAGCTCGTCCTTTATTACATATGCAACCCTGTCATACCTGCCAGTTGACCCCCCTTCCTCCAATGTTACCTTATGATATTAGCCCCCTCTTGGGGCCACTGAGCTGCCCTTCTTTCTTTCTGGAGAGGAGAAGTGGTAATCCCTTGACCAGGCAGTGGGCAGGGGCAGAACCACAACTGATCATCCAACTGATCATTGTAGTCCTCTTACAAGTATTTACACTTAAATAAGCACCCTTGGGGAGTTGCAAAGGATATTCAAGATGGGATGGAAAGAGAGGCTACCCCTCATCCAAGGAACAGGTTAGAATGAACTATGGCTGGTCTATCTTGGGCCTCAGGAGGTGGAGAAGAGGGAGCGCAGTCTGGGGTTTAGTGTGGGTGTGGCATGTCCTCTCCAAACTTGTTCTGGTGGGCGATGTTCTTCACATCTAGGAGAGCCTGAGGAGGAGGCAAGAACAGGGTAGGTGAGAGAGAGTGAGGACCCATTAACCTTGGACAGAAGGCTGTCCCCATTCCAGGTCCCAACCACTCTGGCTCCTGGACTAGCCCAAAGTCCCCACCCCACACAAAATAATCACAAGAGGCAGCCATACAGAGGGTCTGCATGCTCTTCCTACCCTATCACACAGGGGGTGAATAGGAGGTGAGTGTGCACATGTTAAAGGGTCTGCCCTGGGCCCACCTGGTGGTGGACATAGGACTGACAATCGTAACACCAGACAGACAGGTCAACGTAGCTGAGGACCAGCGGGTGTCCAGAGTCTCCGTAGTGTTGAAGCATATGGCCATTGATGTAACGACCACAGTAAACCTGAGGTTGGGGTGTGAGTGTCAGGTGGGGTCAGCATCCCCTTGTAGTTTGCTTGAGGGCCAACCTCACCCCATCCCATTTCTCTTCTCCATACCTGATAGCAAGACAGACACACCCAATTCTCTTGGAGTGATCCACAGTCCCAACAAGGTTGAGTCACATCCAGGCCTGCTCCAGGTATGGGGCATACTGCCACCAAATGGGGACACCAGGGCAGTGGTGTCACAGCATAAAACACGGCCTGGGGTGGGTGGGTGAAACTGAGTAAGCTGAGGACATCTCCCCATTATGTGTTGCTACATCACATGCTTCTACCTGGAGACACAAATGGGCAAGGGAAGGAAGCCATAGTCCCAGCCTCTCCTTGAGCTCACCTGATCAGTGTCGGAAAGGTCCCTAGATCCCTGTGTCAGCATCGAATCATCCATGTTCTGACCTCCTCCTAGTAGGCTCTCATGTTCTGGGGTCTGAGATTCTCGGCCCTCCTGTATATGAGAAGCACAAGATATATCAGACAGGCCTGATCTGTGCCCCTTCTTCCCCCTTCTTGGGTGTGGTGGGCCTTACCTGAGATTCGTGGCCTAGTTCCAAGGTCCTGAGATTCCCAATCAGCTTACTGGGGGATATCTGGGGTGTGGCTCCCTGCACAGGTGAGGTTAGGGGGGTCTGGCTGTCTCTGCATGAGGCTAGAGGAGTTTGGAGTTGGGCACCCCCTACAGCCTCCCCTGAGGTGGTCCAGTCCAGAGTGGCTTCCTCCATGACTGCCTCTGAGGTGGTCTGATCTAGTAAAGCACCTCCTACAGCCTCCTCTGAGGTAGCCTGGATCAGCGAGGCTCCCCCAACAGCCTTCTCTGAGGTGGTCTGGCCCAGCCTGGCTCCTCCCACAGTCTCCTCTGAGGTGGTCTGGTCCAGACCAGCTCCCCCCACAGCCTGCTCTGCCATGGTCTGGCCCAGCACAGCACTCCCCTTGGCTGCCTCCGATGACTGGTCCTGAGTGAGCACTACCACAGCTGGCTCTGACTTAGTCTGGCCTGGGGTGGACTCTTCAGCAGATAATGCTGAAGTGGCCTTCCCCATGCCTGCTTCCAGAACTTTCTCTTCTGGTGTAGTCATCTCCTTAGCCGACCCAGAAATGGCTGGTTGGGGTGCCTTCTTGATGGCCGACTTAGAACTGTAGAGTCCCTCCTTGTCTTCTACCTCTGGAATCATGGAGGAAGATCTTTGAGTGTAGGTGCTATCCCCATTCCTGCCTCTCATCCCTGCTCCCCAGCCACCTCCTTCCCTGAGTCCACCCACTATCCCCAATTCCCCAGGTCCACTCACTTATGCCCCGCAAGCTGCGCCAGTATCTGCGATGGGCTTGGATGGTCTCAGTGATTGAGGCCAGGGCCCCTGATAGTGGAGGCCGTGACAGTGCCAGCAGGGGTGGTGGGTCTCCAAGGAGGGAGCGGGTGCAGGCAGCCATGGACTCGGAGATGGATGTCAGGTTATAGCCACCCTTTGTTAAGGAAAAAGGGAGGGAAAGGGATGGTGGGGGTTCATCAGGGAATTTAGAGGGCAAGCTGTCCTGTCTCCCCAATTCTCTCCCACCCCCAGCCCTGCAAGTCTGGAGAGTCTAGTGTGAAGTACAGTGAATAAGTGAGTAGAAATATCTGTAAGATGGGCAGCACCCATTTTGTGAGGTGGTTGTTGGGGGAGGTAGATTGTGATGTACAATGCTGATAATAGCATTAGTAATAGCTGACATTTATTGTTTACTGTGTCCCAGACCCTATTTTAAGTACTTCATGCATATCAATGCACTTAATCTTTACAACCACAGTGCTCAATCTATGCAGGAACTTATCTTCACAGCATACATAAATCCATCTTCACACTGTCCAGCAACCCCTGGCCCCACACCAAACAGTAACCAAGACCTGTTCACAAGATGCCAATCGTGAACCTATACAAATGCCCCTGCCCTGACCTCATATAGGAACAAGTAATATCTCTTTCTGTACAGACTCCTGTTCTGACTTTTCTACACTCCACAGGAACCCCATTTTCTTTTTCTTTTTTTTTGCAGTTTTTGGCCAGGCCTGTGTTTGAACCTGCCACCTCTGGCATACGGGGCCAGTGCCCTACTCCTTGAGCCACAGGCGCTGCTCCAGGAACCCCATTTTCTATTCTTTATACTTTAAAGCAGTGGTTCTCAACCTTCCTAATGCCGCAACCCTTTAATACAGTTCCTGTGGGTTTGGACCCACAGGTTGAGAACAGCCGAGATAAAGAAACCAAGGCTGAGAGTGGTTAGATGACTTGTTTAAGGTCACAACAGCTGAAGGGGCAGCACTTTGCCCTGCTTCAAGCAGTCCTGGGCACACTGCAAATGGGACGTTTTGCAAGCCAATTAATTTCTCTGTGACTTACTTTCCTATCTGTCAAGTAATGAAAATAACAGTGCAGGTTGTCAAGAGGGTTAATGTCTGAACAATGTATAAAGGTAACAAGACAGCATTTACACTGTGCTCCTTCATGATTAGCCAATCCCATCTTTTTTTTTTTTTTTTTGAGACAGAGCCTCAAGCTGTCACCCTGGATAGAGTGCCATGGCATTGCAGCTCACAGCAACCTCCAATTCCTGGGCTGAAGCGAGTCTCCTGCCTCCGCCTCCCAAGTAGCTGGGACTACAGGCGCCCGCCACAACGCCTGGCCATTTTTTGGTTGCAGCCGTCATTGTTGTTTGGTGGGCCTGGGGGCTGGATTCGAACCCGCCAGCTCAGGTGTACGTGGCTGGCGCCTTAGCTCATTGAGCTACAGGTGCTGAGCCAGCCAACCCCATCTTATAGATGAGGAAACTGAAGCACAGAGGGCGGAGGCACTGAGTCATTTATAAAAGGTCAGTGAATTTACCATGTCTGTGGAACTTGTTAGAGGCAGTTTAGGTAGTAGTCAAAAAGCACAGACCCTGAAGCCAGGCTGCCTGGGTTCAAGCCCTAGCTTTGCCATTAGTTAATGTGTGACTGGGCTAGTCATTACACTGCTCTGTGCCTCGGTTTCCCTAATCTAGAGAGGAAAATGATGTGGTAAGCAGACTCTACCTCATATATCTCCTTTTCTAAGAGAAATAATACAGAGGGTGCTTAAAAAAGTATACATTTTTTAAGGAAAAAATTATTTTAAAATTGTAATGCTCGGCTCAGCGCCTGTGGCTCAATGGGCTAAGGCACCAGTCACGTGCAACTGAGCTGGAGGGTTCAAATCCAGCCCTGGCCCGCCAAACAACAATGACGGCTGCAACCAAAAAATGGCCAGGCGTTGTGACAGGCGCCTGTATTCCCAGCTACTTGGGAGGCAGAGGCAGGAGACTCGCTTGAGCCCAGGAATTGGAGGTTTCTGTGAGCTGTGATGCCACG
>CAUYON010011418.1:0-18722 GCA_963573935.1 Arctocebus calabarensis
GATCCCGGGCTGGATTCGAACCCACCAGCTCAGGTATACGTGGCTGGCGCCTTAGCCTGTTGAGCCACAGGCACCGAGCCTATGATAGCCATCTTGAGGGATGACTATCACAGGTGGGAAGATAGGCATGAAACCTCAGGGCATAGCAGGCCAGGTTCCCGGGGACAGGGGGACTCCTGAGAGCCCTGCCCTCCATCCTGGCTTCTCCGCCGCACAGTGCTTGGCTGCCGGCTCCATCATCATGAACCGTGAGCTTGAGAGCATGGCTATGCGCCCACTGGCCAAGGAGCTGACTCGAAGCCTAGAGGATGTGCGGGGTACCCTCCGAGACCAGGCACTACGGGACCTCAACACTTACACGGAGAAGATGCGGGAGGCTCTGAGGCACTTCGATGTCCTATTTGCAGAATTCGAGCTGAGGTAACTGAGGACTGCCTGTGGGAGCCGTTGGTGGGGCCAGCCTTTGCTTTGTGAATGGAGGGGGGTTTGTCAGCTCATGGGAGCTCACTTGGATATTTCAACTAAAAAATTCTGCAGAGAGAGGAGCCCAGGGTTAGGCCAGAGCCTGCCGTAGTTAACTCTGGGGTGGGGGGGGTGGCTTTGAGAGGGGAGACAGAGGGGACACAGGTGGGGCCAGTTGGGGTCTGGCTGGCATGGGCCCCTGGGGTAGAGAATTTGGGAGAGGCCCACATGGCTAGGCACCTGTGACAGGGCCACAGATAAGACAGCACTCAAAGTAAGTGAGAAAAAGAGGAGGCAGTATCATGTCTGCAGTGGTCCTGGTTAATAAAAAGTGTCATCTTGTCATCTGTCGACCTCTAAGAAACCAACCATCACTTTAAGGGCTGTAGGAAGTGAGGGCACAAAGGGCAGAGTTGTATTTTCTCCTGGCCTTCCTGTCTTCCCAGATTTGCTGAATAAGCTTTCATAAGAAAAAAAATCAGTTAGTGATTTAGAGAGAAAATGTTCTCATGTGGAGATGGCTGGACAAGCCTTAATGTCCTTGTAGCCACCCAGCATGTTTCCTGTGAGTGCCTTTGCAGCCTGGGAAGCTTCCAGGGCCACTAAGGTGCCCACGTCATGACGCTGCTATACGGAGCTCATGGGTGTCCCCCTGTTCACCACACAGGCCTGCCTACCTTCATCCATTCTGTCACTTGCTTACTGTTAGGGCCGGGGAGACAGTAAGAGACAGTTCTTGGACATGGGCAGTGCTAGTTCCAGGGTCATCAGGGCTGACCAGAAGGCTGTGGGGCCTAAGTCTGCTCTGGTTGGAGCTTTGATTTAAAATAGTTGTGAAACTGGGAGTTGTGTGTTTATGAAACCGTAGAAATGGGGCAGGGTTGCAATTTCAATACCTTGAAGGAGAGGCCTGCGGTGGTCTGAGGGTGGCCTTGACCTTACTCGCTTGTGTGTGCAGCTATGTCTCAGCCATGGTGCCCGTGAAGTCCCCCAGGGAGTACTATGTACAGCAGGAGGTCATCGTGTTGTTCTGCGAGACGGTGGAGAGGTGAGGACAGGAGGGGAAGACGGTGCCCGACAGTCCCTGCTCCTCCTCCCTGCTGACCTGGGCCTGGGGCGGAGGGCAGCTTGGGCTCCCACTCATCCAGGGCACATGCGGATGGGAAGGCACCAGCCCATGAGTCCCCAACGCATGCGCTTCCCATCCCTCCACCTGCTGCACCATCTCTCTCCCAAAAGGGAGATCCTACAGGCGAAGTCACAGTGCAGAGGAGGAAGACTCAGCAGTGTTGGAGGGGACTTGCAGACCATCTTGCCTCCTGCTCCTCCCTCACCTTCTCACTCCTCACCCCTCAGTACCTCATCCCTCGCCTCCTCACCTCTTCATCCCATACCTCCTCATTCCTCACCTTCTTACTCCTCAGCCCCTCACCCCATCACCCCTCACCTCCTCATCCCTTACCTCCTCACTCCTTAGCCCCTCACCCCACACTTCCTCATCCCTCACCTCACACCTCGCCTCCTCACTCATCACCTCCTCACCCCTCCACCTCTCACCTCCTCATCCCTCACCTCTCACCTCTGTACACCTTCTACCTCACCCCTCACCTCTTCATCCTCACCCTTCACTTCCTCAGCCCTCACCTCCTCATTCCTTACCCACTCACCCCTCACCTCCTCACCCACCTCATCCCTCACCCCCCTCACCTCCTCATCCCTTACCCCTCACCACCTCATCCCTTACCTCCTCATCCTTACCTCCTCATTCCTCATCCCCTCATCTCTCATATCCTCACCCCTTCACCCCTCACCTCCTTATCCCTTCACCCCTTTACACCCTCACCCCCTCATCCCTTCCCTTCACCCCTCATCTCCTCACTCCTTACCCTTCACCTCCTCACATTTCACCCCTTTACTGCTCACCCCTCACTTTCTTATTCCTCACCCTCTCACCCCTCACCTCCTCACTCCTCAGCCCCTCACCCCTCATCTCTTTACCCCTCACCACCTCGCTCCTCAGTCCCTCATCTGCTCACCTCCTCACTCCTCAGTCCCTCACTCCATCACCACTTACCACCTCATCCCTCACCTCCTCACCCCTCACCCCCTACCGCCTCATCTCTCACCTCCTCAATCCTCAACCCCTCACCCTTAGCCCTTCACCCCTCACCTCCTCATCCCTCACCTCTTCCCTTACCTCCTCATCACCTCACCCCTCACCTCCTTACTACTCACTTCTTCATCCCTCACTCCTCTCCCCTCACCTCCTCAACCCTCACCCTTCACCCCTCACCTCCTCACCTCTTCATCCCTCACCTCATCCCTCACCTCCTCATCCCTGACCCCTCACCCTTCGCCTCTTCATCCCTCCACCTCCTTATCCCTCACCTCCTCACTCCTTAGTCCCTCACCCCTCACCTCCTTATCCCTCAACTCTCACCTCCTCAGCCTCTCACCCCCTCATCCTGTCACCCCTCACCCTTCACCTCTTCACCCCTCACCTCCTCACTCCCTCACCCCCTCACTTCCTCACCCTTCACCCCTCACATCCTTACTCCTCACCCTTCACCTCCTCACCCCTCACACCTTCACTGCTCACTCCTCACCCCTCACCTCCTCATTCCTTACCCTCACCTCATCACCCCTCCCTCCTTACCTCCTCTCCCCTCAGCTTCTCTCTCCTCTCCTCTCCCTTTACTAACTTCAATTCTATCAGCCAGGATGGGGTTCTTGCTGGGTTTTGTGTCTGCTGAACAAAGTTTCGTGTGGGTGAATCATCATTATTCTCATCAGGCCTCTATGGTTATTAAAGTCACCATTTCTGAATGGATTTTGGGCTTAAGATTTAACCTAGCGTTTTTCTGTGATTTGACTAGCATTATGGTGTTTGGTATGTTTTAGAACTGCTTGATGTCACATCATGAGTGTATTTTTTAAAGATGGAATATTTCCTGTTCATGCTTTCAGAGATATTTCAAATTGCCAAAACATAAGATGGCAGAAAGAACTTTTTATTTTGAATACCAATTATGCCAACAGGCCTGCTCATCATGTGTATAGGCCTGCACACATGTAGGGCATGAAAATACATCCAGTTTCTCAGGGAAGTCTTACATTTGGGAGGTAGTGTTTGTGTTTTATATTTATTCTTAACACTTGAGTTGTTTCTATTTCTTGGGTAGGCAAAGCCATTGATTATATTATCTTTCTATATTTTTTGTGTTGTTGGACGTCACAGCTATTCCACTCATTGTACCCACCTCCTGCTTCCTGGGGCAGAGGTGGGGCAGGCAGATGGAGAGCTGGGCAGGCTGAGCCACCTTGCCCGGGCCATCAGAGCAGAGCGTGGGTTTGCTGCTAGCATCAGCCCTCAGCTTGTGCGAGACACGAGTTGGCCTTTGGATGTGTCTGCTGAGCATGGCCACAGGCACGGCGTGAGCATGTTGTCCCCTGCCCAGCTCTGGTCTGAACCGAGGATGTGGGTGGGCCAGCCTTGTCCTGCTCACTCTCTCCCCCTTGGACAGGGCCCTGGACTTCGGGTACCTGACCCAAGACATGATTGACGACTACGAGCCGGCCCTCATGTTCACCATCCCAAGGCTGGCCATCGTGTGGTGAGTGCCCCTCCCGCTGGGACAACTGTCAGGTCTGGCACCAGGTCCCCGCTGGGTGCTGGTGCATGGTGCTCACACCTGGACAGGTGCCGCCTGGCTGCCCAGACCAGGTGCCAGCAGGTCTGCCGTCGGTCCTCGGCAGGTGAGGAGCCAGGCATTCTTTGCATGTCCTATGCACCTTGTTGGCAAGGGAGGGGCCTCCCGCCTTAAACAGTGCGGACAGCCAAGCATCCCCCTGGACAAGGGAGATAGGCAGCAACTTGTTAGTCATAGAATCACAGCCCATGGACCGTGCAGGGCCACACAGGGTGCACCACATGGGGTGCACTCAGGAACAGAGTGACTGGTCAGTGGCTGTGGGAGGCAGGCTTTGTAGTAACAATGGGAGGAGGAGCCCCTGGCTTCCGCAGGAGGACATGATAGGTCTGCTTGAATAATTCAGAGGGCTGGCAAGGAGGTGGAGCCCATTAGACTGAAGACCAGATGGGTGCAGCTGGCTTGGCTAGGAATGGGGGGAGGGAGGAGCTCACAAGTAGGTTTTGGGGCTCCAAAAGACGTCAAGACAGCTTGTGGAATTTTAGGCCTTAAATGCAGTGAGGGGCAGAGTGGTAGGGACACTTATAAAGCATCTCTGAGCTTCTGGGGCCAAGTTAGAGCCCAGGTGTATCACTGCTGTGCGGCCACAGCCTGACTCCAGGCAAGGACACCTTTCCCTCCTGCCAGGTGAGTGGCCATTGAGAGAGGAGAGGGAGTGAATGGACCATGAAGAGCTTGGTGGAGCAGACTGGTGGGCTCCAGGTGTGAAGTGGCTGGGGAAAATGTGGGGTAGGCACAGAGGCTAGGACCAGTCCAGGATCAGGCCGTGGAGAGGCCCTGCGGAAGGCCCAGGGCACCCAGAACAGTTGTGTACACAGCACTGTGCTGGGGTCAGCATAGACCCCGCCCACAGGAAATGGACTGCACCAGAGGGAATGTGGGGGCAGTGGCAGTGCTGCTGGACAGGCCAGCCTTCTGGGCCAGTGGAGGACAGAGATGCTTCCTCCAACTGTGGGAACAAGTCAAGTGCTGCAGGCAGGAGTTGGGAGCCTGGGGGCAGGGTGGAGGGAGTCTAGACCTGCCCTGGCAGTCTGCTCGCCTGTGTCTCAGAGCAGCCTTGAGGGCTCTGGAAGCCTTCTGGTCCAGGCTTTGCCAGAACCCCTCTGACAGCTAAGTGCTCACTCCTTTCAGAGTCAGCCAACAGCAAAGCAAGACTGAGCTGTAATCCTGGCATTTGTTAGGATTTTCCTTCACCTGGGATGTCCCTGGTGCCAGCATTGAAGGTGGCTTGGAGGAGTGCATCCTGGTGTACAGAGCACCCTTCGGATGGCCACAGGATTTTGTGATGTTGGTGTCTTACCAGGAAGTATCACTCTGTGGTCAAACTCATTTTGAAGAAGATGATGGAGGGTTTTGGTCCTTATTCTTCCTTTTGTTTAAAAAACAAAACAGCAGGCCTGGCACTGTGGCTTCTAGCACTCTGGGAGGCCTAGGCGGGTGAATTGCCTAAGCTCACGTGTTCAAGAACCTGTAAAAATAGCCAGGCGTTGTAGTGTACGCCTGAAGTTCCAGCCAGGCTGAAGCAAGAGAATCACTTGAGCCCAAGAGTTTGAGGTTGCTGTGAGCTATAATGCCACAGCATTCTACAAAGGGTGACAAAGTTAGAGTGTGGTAAAAAAAAAAATCAAAACAGCAAAGCTGCAGGGAGTCAGGGCCTTACTTAGGCAGCAGGGGTGTGTGAGCCTTTCTTTTGAGGGCAGGCATCCCTTCCTCCCAGCACCACTTGCAGCTCTGAGGTTTGGACACCGCCTTCAGGAAACACCAACATTTTGATCTTTTTAAACATCCCCCAGGAGCAATAGTCAGCATCTTATCCTCGCCTTAATTCCTGGCCAGTTTTCCCCCCAAAACTCCATCCTGGGGTGTGCAGGTCCCTGGCAGGGAAGGAGGGCCTCAGCCTCAGAGGCAGTACACCAGCTTTGAGATGAAAGCTGCCGGGGATGGGGTGTCAGGCCACCCCAGATCTGCTGTTTCTGGACTTCTACACCTGTGTCATGGCTCAGTTCCCTGTCTACCCACCTCTAGGTCCGCCTACTGGCCGCCAGCCCAGCTGTGTCCACAGTGTACATGGCCAGTCCAACTGGGGAGACCCTCAAGCTGGGAGGCCTCAACCTGCTGGCAGGGGCTTTGTCCCTAGAGTCTCTCCTGGAGGAACCAGCTTGGGGTCCACTTGGGCTCAGGCTAGAAAGGGGACCTGGAAAACAAGCCCAGTCCTGCCTCGCTGTCTTTAGCTCAGCAGCTAGGGCACCAGCTACATACACCGGGGCTGGTGGGTTCAAACCCAGCCCAGGCCTGCCAAACAACAATAACAACTACAACAACAAAAATAGCCAGGCGTTGTGGTGGGCGCCTGTAGTCTCAGCTACTTGAGAGGCTGAGGCAAGAGAATCCCTCAAGCCCAAGAGTTTGAGGTTGCTGTGAGCTGTGATGCTACAGCACTCTACTGAGGGCGACATAGTGAGACTCTATCTCAAATAAAATTAAAAAAAAAGAAGCCCCATCCCACATGATGAGGAGTAGGAAGGAGTAGGAAAGAGGGAGCAGGTGTGGCTCTGGGGACTCCTGAGGTGCCCCCAGCTGCAGCAGAACTACTGCCCTGCAGCTGCTATAGCCCAGGTTGTTGGCCCCCGTCTCTTCCCCTCCCCACCCCACATTTTTCACAGTAGCCACTGTGGGCCTGATAGAGAGCACAGCTACCCAGTGTGGGGCCCAAGACTTGCTCCTTCTGGTATTCCCTCAGGAGCATGTATTGAGTGACTGCTGTGTACCCAGGGATACCGCAGCGCCCATGAGGGAGAACACAGGTGGGCAGATGAGCAGTTGCTGTGCAGTGTTCTGGATGCTGGGGGCTACTCACTCAGGACCCTCTGGGAGACAGGAGTTGGAGGCTGGGGAGAAGTCCCCAGGGCAGCCTGTAGAAGTGAACCTCCTGAAGCAGTATGGGAGCCAGACAGGCACTAGAGCTTGGGATTCGGGGCACTCTGGGCACCTCACAGGTACTTGTGCAAAAATAGAGACCCAGGCAGACTGGGCCCACCCCACAGGATCAAGACTGTGATGTGAGTGTCCTGGGCCCCCCAGGGCCCCTCAGTAAACTGTGTCACAGAACAATGACCATGTCTGCCAGCAATCGTGGTATGCCAGGCCCTACCAGTTTTGAGGGGCTCCCAGCAAAGGCACTGCTCAGGCCAGCAGCTGGAGCCAACAGGTCCAACCTTTGGGTCAAAGCCAGTGCCTGAGGACACAGGGAGGCCTGCCCAGGAAGGGGCAGTGGGTGGCTCTGGCCTGAGGGCCAGAAGAGGTGGGCAAGTTTGGTCCTCACGCACAGGCTGGTGGGGACAGTGGGGAGGGAGCCAGAGTGACCCTGATGTCCCCACGCCTCTGGTAGGGACATGCGTTCTGGGGAAATGTATCTGCCAGGTTCAGCGACTCCTCCACAACCTGGTTGAACTTTTAGGACTTCCCAAGCCCCACTCCCACCCCCGTGGACGCGACGCTGGCGCCAGCCCGGGACTCCACCGGGCCTTGGTGATGTTCCTCAGCTGGGCTAGGTGCTGTCTACACTCACGGCTTCCCTTCCCAGCCCCTCCCGCTGCACCCTGCCTCCTCCTCATCTTGCTCTCCCACCCGCGCCCCGTCCGACCCAGCCAGAAGCTGCTCACGTGGGCCATGGGTGTGTCCGGTCGGCGTCCTGATTGGTAGTCCCTGGCCCACCCGCCAAATAAGAGGCTGTCACCCATCCCTGCTCAGAACCTCGGAGGTTCCAGCCAGGACCGGCTCCCGAGTCCGCCCTACCCCACCCCACCCGCCTCGTCCAGGCCCCTGCTTCCCCAACGCGTCACTGGGCCCCGCCCCAGCCAGCCCCTGGCCCCGCCCTGTAACCAGCCCCGCCCACCATCAGGCCCCGCCCCCCGCCCGGCCTCCATTCGGCTCCCGCTTCAATGCTTTCTCAACCCTCTCCACCACGGGCTGCGCGGCCTACTCTTTCAGCCCTGCGACTCACCATCTCAAGTGTGCCATTCCGTGGGTTCCCTACGCGCCCAGAGTTACAGTCACCTCTAATTTCACATTTTCGTCACCCCGCCTCTCGCTCTTTGGCCGTCACGCCCATCCCTGGGAATCCCTAATCCTGCGCAGCCCCAGCGAGCGGCTGACCTCGGCCGGTCTCTGCAGGTAGATTGGCCTGTCCACGTGCTTCACGGACAGGGGTTTGTAGGGCGCGCTGTCTCCCCGGCGCCGGGCCGGAGCCTGGGTGTCCCCGGGGCCTGGCCTGAGGCAGCACAGCGGACTTGGCAGGACTTTGTAGAGTTGGTTTGACAGGGCACAAATATTTATTAACAAAGATTGTCGCTGAAGTGTTCCTGTAATCATAAAGATTTGAGGGAGGATGGATATCCAAAATTAGGGGATTGATTAAAAATGATGCTGTAGCCATTTAAAGAGTGTTGAAGAAAAATTTCTAATGCCATGCAAAAAAATTCCTAGTGTATCAAGTATAAAAACTACCAAAACAACATGTTTTACAAAATGTCTTAATATATAACGGGTAAACTTTAGTAAATAGAAATTAAAGAAATAAATGTCGTTTTTCATGTGGCAAAATATGCATAATATAAAACTGACCATTTAAATCCTTTCTTGAGTGTACATTTCAGTGGCCTTCAGTACATTCACGTTGTTGTTCAGCCATCACCACCATCCATTTCCTTTTCACCGTCCCAAACTGAAACTCTGTCCCCATCAAACACTGAACCCTTTACTCTACAGTGGTTAAACCTCCTTTTAACTACTCAGGGGCCCGACAGGATTTGTCCTTTTGTGACTGGCTTATTTCAGGATTTTCAATGTTCATCCATGTGTCAGAATTTCCTTCCTTTTTAAGATTAATATTCCTTTGTATGTAATTAAATATTATTTTAAATAAGATTCCAGGGCAGTGCCTGTGGCTCAGTGGGTAGGGCGCCGGCCCCATATACTGAGGTGGTGAATTCAAACCCAGCCCCAGCCAAACTGCAACAAAAAAATAGCCGGGTGTTGTGGTGGGCGCCTGTGGTCCCACCTACTTGGGAAGCAGAAGCAAGAGAATCACCTAAGCCCAGAAGTTGGAGGTTGCTGTGAGCTGTGATGTCACAACACTCTACTGAGGGCAATAAAGTGAGACTCTATCTCTAAAAAAAAAAAAGAAGGGGGAAAAAAAAGAAATAATATTCCAAAAAGTAAAACAACTAGGAATAAATTCAACCAAGAAAGTGAAAAAATATGAATGCTGAAACTATAAAGCATTGCTGAAAAAAAATTTTAAAAGACCTAATTAAATAGAAAGAGATCCCATGTTTATGGATTGGAAGACTTAATATAATCAGGATGGCCCTACGCCCTAAAGTGAACTACAAATTCAATGGAATCCCTGTCAAAACTCCATTGGCATTTTTTTCTATTTTTGCGGAAAATGGAAAAGGTGTTCCTTAAATTAATATGGCGCTTCAATGGGCCCTGAATAGCCAAAGCAATATCAAAAAAGAAAAACAAAGTTGGAGGACTCACACATCCTGATTTCAAAACTTACTACAAATCAAAACAGTATGGTACTGGCATAAGGATAGATGTATAGATCAATGGAACAGAACTGATGAGCTGGAAATAAATCCAAACATCTCTGGTCAAATAGTCTTTGACAAGGGTTCAAAGACCATTAAATAAGGGAAAAATAGTCTCTTCAATAAATGTTGCTGGGACAATTGGATAACCACATGGAAAACCAGAAGTTGAGCCCTGGCATGGTTAATTTTGTGTGTCACCTTGCTTAGGCCATGTTTGCTCAAATACCAGTCTGGATATTGCTGTTAGAGAGGTTTTTTTCTTTTTTAAATTGTAAATTAATAATTTAAAATTATATAAGTTTACAACGTACAACATGATATTAAAATTTATGAATCCAATGTGGAATAATTAAATCAAGCTAGTTAACATATCTGGCACCGGAAATGCTTAACATTTTTTGTGGTGAGAACATTTGAGATTTATTCTCTTAGTAATAGGGAAGTGTATGACACTCTATTATTAACTGTATTCACCATATTGTGCAATAGAACTCAGAAAAGAGAAAAAGCTTCTTCCTGAGATTTTACACCCTTTGTAATGGTTTTCCCCCACTGCCCAGCTCTGTGACCACCGTTCTGTTCTCTTCTATAAGTTCAATTATTTTAGATTCCACAAGTAAAAACATCATCTCTCTGAACCTGGCTTATTTCATTTAGCATAATTCTCTATAGTTTCATCAACTATGTTGTCATGGGTGTCAAAATTTCCTTTTTTTTTTTTTATTGAGACAAAGTCTCATTCTGTCACCTTCCATAGAGTGCTGTTGTGTCACAGCTCACAGCAGCCTCAAACTCTTGGGCTTAAGAGATTCTCTTGCCTTAGCCGCCCAAGTAGCTGGTACTACAGGTGTCCGGCCACAACACCTGGCTATTTTTAGCAACCCAGCCTCACTCTAGCTCAGGCTGGCTACTTTTTTGTTGCAGTTGTTTAGCTGGCCTGTGCTGGGTTTGAACCTACCAGCCTGGGTGTATGTGGCTGGTCCTGTAACCATTGTGCTACAGGCACCAAGCCAGAATCTCCTTCTTTTTAAAGACTAAATAGTATTCCATTGTGTATTTGTGCCAATTTTCTTCATCCATTCATCTTTTTTTTTTTTGTACAAAAGGTCTTTATTAGCGGGGAAGCTGCAGAGTAGCATTAAGGAGGAGAGAGAGAGAAGTGGGGAAAGAGAGGAGAAAGAGAGAAAGGAGAGAAGGGAGGGAGGGAGAGAGAGAGACACGCGGGGAAGGAAGAGAAAAGAGCCGTCCATTCATCTTTTGATGGGCACATGGGTTAATTCTGTAAGTCGGTGAGGGTGAATAACGCTGCAGTGAACATGGGAGTGCAGCCATCCCTTCCACAAGCTAATTTCAGATCTCGTGGTAAACATCCAGAAGTCGGATTGCTGGGTCATGTGGTAATTCTGGTTTTAGTTTTTTGAGGAACCTCCATACTGTTTTCCATAATGGCTGTGTCAATTTACATTTCTACCAACAGTGCACAGGGGTTCCTTTTTCTCCACATCCTTGCCAATACTTACATTTCATATTTTTGATAAAACATATTCTGACACGTGAGAGATGATATCTTATATTGGTTTTAATTTGCATTTCCCTAATGATTAGTGATGTTGAGCATTTTCTCATGTATCTGTTGGCCATTTGTATGTCTTTTTTTTTTTTTTGAGACAGAGTCTTACTCTGTCACCTGGGTAGAGTGCCGTGGCATTATAGCTGATAGCAACATCAAACTGTTGAGCTTGAACAATCCTCTTGCCTCAGCCTCCCGAGTAGCTGGGACTTCAGGTGCTTGCCACAATGCCCGACCTAGTTTGTGTGTCCAGCCTGATCAGAAGTCTCTTGGTTTAAACATCTGGAATGGAGACCATAAGCACACATATGCCAATTACCAAGAGCTAAGTCACCTGCTTGCTAATTATGCTTGCAACTCAAGGCTTCCTGGCATCAGGAATCACTATAAGCCTTGGAGGTTGCTGCACAGAGAGCAGTGAAGGACGCTTAACCTGCGCTTGCAGACGGGGCTGGATTATTTGAGACCTTCCGTCCCATGCGGCTTTGTTGGAATAAAGTTGTTCGTTGACAGAATTTCCACCAAGTTAGTATAGATTAAATCCTATTTGGTAAAAGATAGCAACAATAAAGTTAATTGTGTTTTTTTCTCTTTAATATTTGCTTTAAGAGAAAAATCCCGAGGCTTATAGTGATTCCTGGTGCCAGGAAGCCTTGAGTTGCGAGCATAATTAGCAAGCAGGTGGCTTAGCTCTTGGTAATTGGCATATGTGTGCTTATGGTCTCCATTCCAGGTGTTTAAACCAAGAGATTTCTGATCAGGCTGGACACACTATGAGTAGATTTCTTTCTGTACAAAATAAGATGAAGAGCCTTTGGAGGATGGTCTTGCCGAACTGGCAAATCAGCTTCCCCCAGATGTCAGTGATTTCCCCAGTTCTTCTGGGACATCTTCGGCTCACAAGAGGAAGTGAGCATGGCTGCCTTGGAGGTCTATGTGCTGATCCCCCATTTTAATAATTAATGGATTTTTCTCTGGAGATTCAATCCAACACCACTCATGGGTGGGCCTCATCCCCAGCACTGTGCCAGACCACGCAAGGAGGAGAGCCTTCTCCCTGTTTAGACAGGGCGGCTGGGCCTCCCTGGGCCTCCCTGCTACCAGGTGCAGGCAAGGAATGAGGTGTCCAGTGGGGCAGACACGGGGTCAGTTGGTCACTGCCAGGCTGAATTCCAAGTTCCCAAGTGCAGCAGGGGAGGGAGCTCTGCCCAGGGTCATGGAGGGCTTCTCAGAGGAGGGGTGGCAGAGTTAGGGCCTGGCCTCCTCCCAGCTTTCTGAAAGAAGATGTCACCAGGAGTCTAGGACAGGGCTTCACCAACTTCCACAGTTTTCAGTCCTGAGTGCACCTGACTTACCCATGAAGTCAAGGTTCCAACTGGGAAACTGTCCCCTGAAAACTGTTTAGTCAGTCAGAACAGTCAGCTTGTGTGAGAGCCGTGAAGCAAGCCGCATGGGACGGAAGGCTGGGCCTGGCCACTGTGTCTCCCACGTGCTGGGACAGCCCCTGCTGCCCCACTGAGCCCTCTGCCCTGGGGCTTGCAGCCTCCTGTCACCACCTTCCTGCCCAGGAGGCGGCACTGCTCAGGTTTTACTGTGACTTTTGAATCTTTTTATTTGCACATAAAATCCAACCAATTTTAGGGAAGAACAATTCCTTTATTCAGTTCCGTCAGTTTTTCTCACTGAACTGCACATGTTAGATAAGAAGACTGCGCCTGGCCCTGGCAGTAAGACCCTGTCACACTTACAGAGAGAGATTCTGGCAGCATCCATGTAAGCAAATGAGCCCTTGCGGCCCGTTCCCAGATAAGGAAGATGGGGACAGGTGGCACATTCGGGGATGGATGCTCTCTGGGAGAGACGGGTCCAGATGCAGATGATTGAGGCTTAGTCAGACCTGGGCTGCTGCCAAGGGTGGACATGGTCTGGCCTGTGGGGGGTGCTACCAGAGCATGGCTGGTCTGTTAGTGGGCATCAAGACATGCTGCACAGGGGTCCTGGGGAGGGGACTCTTGAGGCATGGTGGGCACCTTGGAGAGAGCTGGTTTTGCCTGGGGGTGACAGGAGGCTCTTCCCAACTGGAAGAGTGACAGAGCATCGGCCAGACTGAGGGAAGGGGACCCGTGTGGGGCCTCAGTTCTCACTTACAGCTTCTGATCTGTATCTGGAGTAGATGGTTTCAGGTCTGATTCTTACAAGCTCTACAGATGAATTAAATCACAAATCCGTTTCTCCATTTTTAAGAAGACAGATTTTAGTAACAAATCTGAGGCTAATTTATCTGATTGCAACACTGATGCGTACAGATAAATTTTTATGATTATTTTATGATACCTCAAATGAACGTAAGCTAATCAACTTCAGAAGGTAAAGTCTGGGTATAATTTTCATTGCCTTTTTCTAAACTTATTTAAGATTCACAAGAGGAGAAGTGTGAACCTGTGACTGCTGGGCTCAGCGATATGGTGGGTGTCTGAGTGTGGGGGGTCTCAGCCTCACCCAGAGGACCATGGGGCCTAACTACATTGACTTTTGTGTCTTGAATGCAGTGGCCTCGTGGTCTATGCAGATGGACCCCTGAACTTGGACCGCAAGGTGGAAGATATGTCTGAGCTGTTCCGGCCCTTCCACACCTTGCTGCGGAAAATAAGGTGGGAGGATGGGGGGAGAAGCACTGGGAAGGAGGAGGGTCATGCATGAGTGGTCAGTCACCTCCATGTCTTCCCCCCTCCTTTAGAAATGGCTGGCAGGTTAATGCTCCTTGAGGTTGTAAATGGCCCCGTGGTATTGTCAAACCCAGCCTGGCTTTGCTACACCTGAGTGTCATGTGGGGCTGGGAGCTCTTGCCCCGGGAGCTTCTGGCAGTGGAGCTGCAGGGTTCCTGACATGGTCTAATGTGTACCCTTTGTTCGCTGAGGTCTAGAGTTTACCTCTGTTGCAGTCGGGGCTGCTCATGCTTGTGGCTTTGTCTTTCATTACTGGTGTGTGTTTGCGTTGACATGTTGGAGTCCCCATTGAACCCCATACCTTTCTTCCTGTGGACGGATGCTCTCCTGGGCCTCTCTGCGTTGGCAGAGCCCGGCTACAGCCACATGGACGATGGCGTAGCTGAGGGCTGGGGTCCTTGAATAACTCCCTGGCCACGTGGCCTTGGACCCCTGGGTATGTTCTACCATGGCTCCTGGTCTCAGAGACAGATTCCCTGTGGGCACTCAGAGAACACAGAACTCTGCACCATGTGGAGTCAGAGGTGGTGTGGGTGCAGTGGAAAGTGACCCAGAATGGGGTTTTGAGCTCTCAGTGCCTTAGCAGGGTGGCCCTTGGCCGGTCTGTGGGCCCCAGGGTATGGCCCCAAGGTGACCTCTGGGAGAGAAAATGGGAGGGATGACCCAGAGCTGGGCAGGAAGGCACAGGGTGCCCTGGGCAGATGGTGAGGAAGGGAATGTGTGATGGAGGGCAAGGGAAGGGGGCATATAAGGCTGGTGGAGGCCCGAACTGTGCGTGGTGATCCTCACAGCCTTGTCCACCCACAGCAGCAATGGAGACAAAGGTGGGGCTGAGCGGCCTGGAGCAGCGTGTTCTGCAGGCGCAGTGGGGGCCTGGGGGCTGTGGGCCCGATGGGGAGCCGCTCCAGTCGCGTCCAAGGGGGCAGAGCCTTCTCTATCGAGGATGAGCAGTTTGAAATCCCAGATACTCTTTAATATCATTCATCAAATGTTATCCCCAAAGCTGGTATGGGTGGGAGGAAACGGCAGCCCATCCTGGCCTCCCCGGACTGGTGCCCCTGGGAAACTAGAATCGCTGAGGGTGCTCCCACGCGTGGGGGACGGTGAGGCTCTATAGGTGAACCCAAGCCTCCTTTGGGGACGGTCCTCAGGCTGACCCACTGCCACCCATTGCAGTCCCATGTTGACAAATAGGGCTTCAAAACCTGCAGCCTCCATTGCAGGTCGAACACCACCCCTGGGAAAGAAAAGCCAGAAAGAAATACCTAAATAGAGTACTTAAAAATGAACTTGGATTGAGGCCAGGAGTTCCATGGACAGCAGAGCAAGACCCCATCTCTACACAAAATAGAAAAACTGTCTGGGGGTGGTGGCATGTGCCTGTAGTCTCAGAGACTCAGGAGGCTGTGGTGAGTTATGATTGTGCCACTGGGTTCCAGCCTGGGTGTCAGGGCAAGACCTTGTCTCTAAAAAAGGAAAGAAAAAGTGAACTTGGAATCAGTTGTAGAATAATTAAGGGACATGATGAATTTCGTGACAGGATATTTTAATAAATGAGTGCTGTCAAATACCAGACATAACTGGACAGCTTCACACCTTCTCTCAAAATGTGAGCAAGACTTCTGTTCAGGACTGACAGGATGGGTCAGGCCACTGAGGGAGATTCTCCCTCCGCAACAACGACAAAAAACTGGCTACAGGCTCGGCACCTGTGGCTCAGCGGGCTAAGGCGCCAGCCACGTACACCTGAGCTAGGTTCGAATCCAGCCCGGGCCCGCCAAACAACAATGACGGCTGCAACCAAAAAATGGCTGGGCGTTGTGGCAGGCGCCTGTGGTCCCAGCTACTTGGGAGGCAGAGGCAAGAGACTCACTTGAGCCCAGGAATTGGAAGTTGCTGTGAGCTGTGATGTCACAGCACTCTATCCAGGGTGACAGCTTCAGGCTCTGTCTCAAAAAAAAAAACATACCCTGTAACCTGGCAATTAAACTTATTACTCAAGAAGTTAGAATATATATATACAATACATATATATACTTCTACCTGAATGTTCATAGCAGTTTTATTTATAATAGCCATAAGATGAAAACTCAAGTGTACATCACAACAGAATAAATTGTGGTATTTTCATACAGCAGAATACTATCCAGCCATAAAACAAATGAACAATTAATTCACAAAACAATGTGGATAAATCTTGCAGCTAACAAAAGAAGATGATTACAAAAGAATATAGAAGGTATGATTCCATTTACATGGAGTTCTAAAGTAGATAAAACTAATCTGTAAAAGAAAACAAATTTTAAAAAGCAGTTCTCAGTGCTAGAGAGCACTATTAATTAAAAAGGGGAACCAGGAAACTTTTCAGGATGATGAAAACTTTCAAGTCTTGATAAGGATATGGATTATGAGGATTTATGTATTTGTCAAAACTCATCCAATTGTTTCCTTAAGATTTATGCATGTCACCATAATTAAATTTTACCTTAAAAAATTGTAAGAAATTGACTCCAATAGTTAATAGGTCTACAGATTAGCAAGCCCAAAACAACTTATTGAACATTCTAGGCTTGAGGAAAGGAGTAAATATATTGAAAAGAATGAATAAATGAATGATGAACAAATGACTATCAATACTGGAACAAAATGACATTATATGCTTCCTGATATGATGAACTGTGAAGAATACAATTATCACTTGTGCATTATTCCTGCCAAAAACACACAACCTACATATAGTCATGAGCAATATCAGACAACCCCAAATTAAAAAACATTCTACAAAATAACTCTCTCTCTCACTTCAAAAATATCAAGGTCAGAAAAACAAGGAAAAACTACAGAATTGTTTCAGTTTAAAGGAGACTAAAGAAAGACAATTAAAAGCAAAACATGCTTTTGAATTGGATTCTGAACTAGTGGGAATAACAGTTATAAAAGACATTATTGGGACAAAGGTCAAAATTTGACATGGATTGTGGATGACAGAATATACCAATGTTAAAAAACTTCATTTTAATAATTTTACTGTGGTTATATAAGAGAATGTTCACATTCTTAAGATAATATAGACACAAGTATTTAGGCCAGGTAGAGTGACTCACACCTGTAATCTCAGCACTCTGGTAGGATCACTTGAGGCTAGAAGTTCAAGACCAGACTAGGTAACAGCAAGACCATCCCCACAAAAAATTTAAAAATTAGCCAGGCATGGTGGAGCACTCCTACAGTCCTAGCTATAGAAGGCTGAGAGTAAGGACTGCTTGAGCTCAGGAATTTGAGGTTACAGTAAGCTATCATTGCCTACTGCACTTCAGCCTAGGTAAAAGAGCAATGCCAAAACCCTTTAGAAAGAAAAGAAAAGAAAGGAAGAGAAGGGGGAAGGAGGGAAGAAAAAAGGTAGGTAGGTAGTAGGTAGATATTTAAGGGTAGAGGGTCACAATGTTTTCAACATATTCTCAAATGATTCAGGAAAAAACTGCATATAAGGGTCGATAAAATATAATAAAGCAAATGGGAGAAAATGTACATAATTGTTGAATCTATGTAAATGGTATATGAGACTTTCTTGCATTCTTGCAAATTGTCTCTAAGTTTGAAATTATATCAAAATATCACACAAGTAATTTTTTAAAAATTTTACAATGACTCCCCATTCCCAGTGGAGAATTAAAGCTATAATTTTAAGAAGAATTGCACAGTGGGAATAGAATGAGTTCTGAAATCAACATTATAAAATTCAGAGACTTAATGTTAAATGAGAAAATATTCATATACCAAATAGGTAAGGTTAATAGTTAAGAAGAATTATAACCGTTTTCTAAACCATCAACTCAATTCTTTTGAAAAACTACAATTCTCTTAACCATAAGCTTCCCTATTTAATTGAGGAATATGGAACTGGAAAGCATTAAATAACAGAAAAACAAGTGAAATCAGAAAGCAGAAAGCACTACAGATTGAGGAAGTAAGAGACTCACACAAAGGAACAAAGAAGTAAAGGAGATGATTTAGCTCTCTCACAGCTGGCTAAAGTTTAATTTGACTTTAAATTATCACCTATCATCACCAAAGTCTAATGTCATTTATGTTACTTCTCCAAGCTTTATCTTCAATATGAATTTCAAATTAATAACTATAATAATAATTTTTCATTTTATGAATTTTCTCAAATATATATGTATAATTGAACTTATGAATTTAAAAACACCATAGGATATATAATTTCTTAAAACTAGAAACAATGACACTTGTACCATTGCATTACTATATTCATTGAGAAACCTACTATAACACTGGCTGCTGTTTAAAGTATCAGAATAAGAACAGTTCTGCCACTTAATTACTAATTATTTTACATTTTCTTAATAATAATTTATAATATTTAAAGTACAGTTTTAAGAACCATCTGGTTGCTAAGTCAAAATAAAGTCACATTTAAATTCTCTGAATAGGGCGGCTCCTGTGGCTCAGCGAGTAGGGCGCCAGCCCCGTATACCAAAGGTGACGGGTTCAAGGCCGGCCTCGGGCGAACTGCAAAACAAAAACAAAAACAAATAGCCGGGCGCTGTGGCGGGCGCCTGTAGTCCCAGCTACTCAGGAGGCTGAGGCAAGAGAATCGCTTAAGCCCAAGAGCTGGAGGTTGCTGTGAGCA
>CAUYON010011419.1:0-11668 GCA_963573935.1 Arctocebus calabarensis
TGATGCCACAGCACTCTATCCAGGGTGACAGCTTGAGGCTCTGTCTCAAAAAGAAAAAAACAACGATATTTCTGGCTCAGTGCCTGTGGCTCAAGCAGCTAAGGTGCCAGCCACATATACCTGAGCAGGTGGGTTCGAATCTAGCTCGGGCCTGCCAAACAATAATGATGGCTGCAACCAAAAAGTAGCCGGGTGTTGTGGTGGGTGTCTGTAGTCCCAGCTACTTGGGAGGCTGAGGCAAGAGAATTGCTTGAGCCCAGGAGTTGGAGTTTGTTGTGAGCTGTGATGCCATAGCTCTCTATCCAGGGTGACAGCTTGAGGCTCTGTATCAAAACACACACACACACACACACACACTCAAAAAACCCTATATTTCTCAGTAAAAACATTGAAAGTGCTTGTGACAATAAATGAAAAAGAACATAAATTATGCCTATAATAGGACTAATACTCTTAAATCTTACGTATATCTACAAATGACATAAGGAAAGAAACTTGGAAAAATACGGATTTTTTTTTTTTTTCTTGTAGAGACAGAGTCTCACTTTATCACCCTTGGTAGAGTGCAGTGGCATCACACAGCTCACAGCAACCTCCAACTCCTGGGCTTAGGTGATTCTCTTGCCTCAGCCTCCCAAGTAACTGGGACTACAGGCGCCCGCTACAACGCCCAGCTATTTTTTTTTGTTGTTGTTGTTGCAGTTTGGCCGGGCCAGGTTTGAACCTGCCACCTTCAGTATATGGGGCTGGCCCCCCACCCACTGAGCCACAGGCACTGCCAGAGAAAGGTAAGTTTTTAAATGGAAGATCTTGTTGTATGCAGTTTAAAATGATAACTATAACATTCATTGTAAATTTGTAAAAATCTAGAAAAATCAGACATGTATTAAATTTCCAGATTTTACTGCATTAAAACTAATCATGCTGGGTGGCGCCTGTGGCTCAGTGAGTGGGGCGGCCCCATATACCGAAGGTGGCGGGTTCAAACCCAGCCTCGGCCGAACTGCAAAACAGAAAAATAGCCAGGCGTTGTGGCGGGTACTGTAGTCCCAGCTACTCGGGAGGCTGAGGCAAGAGAATCGCCTAGGGCCAGGAGTTGGAGGTTGCTGTGAGCAGTGTGATACCACAGCACTCTACCAAGGGCAATCGAGTGAGACTCTGTCTCCACGAAAAAAAAAAAAAAAAACTAATCATGCTGCCTTATAAAGAAATACCAGCAAATTCCAATAAATCCCATACATTGTTACAAAGCACAGATTTATTGACAATTTAATTTATGCTTGTGAATTAAAGACTGAAGACAAAGGAAAGGACTTGTTACCATATGCTCTGATTTATATTCACCCCCAAAGACTGGACACTGATTCCATTATCTCTAAAGAGAAGGTGAACATCTTGCTGAAAATGCAGTTGCCTTAAGTACAGCCCATTAGGTAAGAAATTAAGAGGCTCCCTTGTCCTGGGTTTCCAGGAGTGTTTAGGTTTTCCTAATGAGAACTGGTACAGGCTCAGGCATCAGGCAGGAAAGAACTGCTAAGTTACTGCAGAGAGCATTTCTTCTTTTTTTTTTAGAGACAGAGTCTCACTTTGTCGCCCTCGGTAGAGTGCTGTGGAGTCACAGCTCACAGAGCTACAGCTCTTGGGCTTAGGTGATTCTTTTGCCTTAGCCTCCCGGGTAGCTGAGACTACAGGTGCCTGCCACAACACCCAGCTATTTTTTGTTGAAGTTTGGCCGGGGCCGGGTTCGAAACCACCACTCTCGGTATACGGGGCCGGTGCCCTATCCACTGAGCCACATGCGCCATCGCAGAGATCATTTTTTAAAAGAATTTATTTTAATTCTTAACGGTCTGGAATAAGAAAAGAGGCTGGGTGCGGTGGCTCATGCCTATAATCCTAGCACTCTGGGAGGCCAAAACGGGTGGATTGCCTGAGCTTAGGAGTTCGAGACCAGCCTGAGCAAGAGTGAGACCCCTGGCTCTAAAAATAGCTGGGCATTGTGGTAGGTGCACATAGTCCTAGTTACTTGGGAGGCTGAGGCAGAAGGATCGCTTGAGCTCAGGAGTTTGAGGTTACTGTGCAGTATGACACCATGGCACTCTACCGAACGTGACAAAGTGAGACTCAGTCTCAAAAATAAAAATAAGAAAGAATGAAAGAAAAGAAAAGAAAAGGGAAGGGAGAGGAAAGAAGGGAAGGAGGCAGGGAAGAAAAAGAAATTGCTTTTATAAATCTACATCTGTCTATAGATTTGTGTGTCAGGAGAAACACTGATTATTCATAACGTTCTGTGCGCGAACTGCTTTATGATACACGAATACAGCATACGTGCTGCATAAAAAGCATCTCTTCTCCCAGAAACCCAAATAGTACAAATCTTATTTTACAGTTAGAGATTTGAAGACTTAAAGATCAACCAGCACACTCATTATGATGATACAGCCGCAAAGGGAAGAAAAGTATCAGTCTTTTCTTATTCTAAATTTCAGAAGGAAATTTCATCTTGTGCACGGTGAACTATTTTTCATCATGCTGACCCTTGTTGGAGGTTTACCTATTCAAACACAGCAAAATATAAATGAAAACTAATTTTCCACCGGCTTCCAGCAAGCTGAACTTGGACATTCCTTCTACACGCAGTAACAAAATCCAGCAGTAATCCTATAAAATCTAAAATCATCCCTGTGGGCAAACAGGATTCTGCCACCATGCAAATGGCCCAATTTGTATTATGCCAATTATTAAGAATGGTACTTAAGCAAGGCACTGTTTCCAGCCATCCATGAGAAATAGCAGCCAGGTCTGACATTGTAAAAGCAGCTTGTTTTCAATGTCACCAACCAAATCAACATTTTTAGAAAGGTCATTTTAAATTGGGCACCTCCTGCTAATGACATATGATGGCAGGCAGCCTGTATGCGTCCTGGATTCTCTGATAAAGCCTGATCATGAAGCTCTGGGGCGGAAACGAGATTCTGTACTGAGAAACAGAATGACCACAGAAAGAAAAACCAGCTACATAGTGCCTGTATATCCGTATACATGAACACAGTGCTAGCTGGTTTATATTTTCCTTTTTGCAATCTGCCCTGCGACTAAGGTGGACACGATCAGCCTCAATTTAGAGATTCAGAAGTGGGAGTGCGGAGATTTCAGAATCAGCCTAAGGTGCCAGAGCTGGTGGGGCTGCCAGGAATCCTGAGAGGGGATCCAAACTCCCCTGTCCTTTCTTCTCCTCTCTCTGGCACCCAGCAGGGAGCTCCGGCTCTTTAGACACAGCCCTGATGCTGGCCTCCCCTTCCCTAAGAAAGACCCCAAGCTCGCTGTAGGCTGTTCCCAGCAGCACAGTGAAAAGCTGACCGGATTTGGCATTGGAAGACCCCAAAGGGGAGCTTTTGTTCTGTTATGCCTTTTCTGCCAATAATTAACCTCACCAGAAAATAGAAATGATAGCATTGTATTGCTGTTTTAAGAGTCCCCTTTACAAGCTGGGCACCTGTGGCTCAAGTGGCTAAGGTGCCAGCCATGTACACCTGAGCTGGCGGGTTCAAATCCAGCCCAGGCCTGCCAAACAACAATGACGGCTGCAACCAAAAAATGGCCGGGCGTTGTGGCGGGCGCCTGTGATCCCAGCTACTTGGGAGGCGGAGGCAGGAAACTCGCTTGAGCCCAGGAGTTGGAGGTTGCTGTGAGCTGTGATGCCACAGCACTCTATCCAGGGTGACAGCTTGAGGCTCTGTCTCAAAAAAAAAAAAAAAAAAAAGTCCCATTTACAAAAACTAGAGTGTTTACCAAGAAAAGTCTAGTCCAAAAGTAAAAGTTGTAAAGGAAAAATAGTGGTCATTCCGAGAAGATGACAAATAGCTCCTTTTCTGAAGCTAACTGCAGAAGAAGATGGTCACGCTATTTAATCCAGCATCCTGGAAGGGAACTTAAAGAAAATAACTCAGTGGAAACAGAAACACGCAGACAAACACACACACACACACACACATACGCATATACACACACACATACACACACCCCACCCTGAGCAGCTGGCTGCCTGGGAGCGAAAGCCCAGCTCCTGTTCTTCACCTGCCTGAGCTCCAGGGACCCCACTTGGATAACATGTGTAAAATAACGGTCCCCATCCCAAAGGGACATAGTGAGGACTAAACATAAGGTGCAACAGAGGTTAGCTATTATCATCTATCAAAACGAACACTCCAGGCTAAACAATTAAATATCCACTATTATCAGAATAATTTTTAAAATTACAGTGATTAGCATGCAATGTAAGGCTGCACCATGCCGCCATTCAAGATAATGTAAGAGAAAAATAGCATATTAAAATACCACAAGTATGCATTTATTAGACACTGATACTTTCCAGTATTTCAAAAGGTTTTGCAATCTTCAAAACAAAAATGCCATTTTAATTTAATTACGGAATGTTTCAAGAGACTTTGCAGCTTCTCCCAACAGAACATCTGACTCAGAGACCTGTACTCGCAATTCTCCTTAAAATAAAAAGAACACTCTGTATGATAAGATACTATCTAATGCGTATCCGTGCTCCCTGTAATTTACTCCATAAATTACTATAATTTCTGATTTTAAAAGAGGGACAGAATTGAAAACACAGATATGACTGACTATAAAAAAGAATGATTAACAGTGAGGAAATAAAACATCTCAGTCATAACAACAATGGAGAGTAGACAGAGTCTGATCCGAAGCTGAGCCTAGACTGCTTCCCTACTTGTACTTCAGGCGCTATTCCAGGTGCTCGGGACAGAAGAGTGGACAAGAAAACTCCTGCTCTCACGGAGCGTGCGTTCTAGAGTGGGTGAGAGAAAAATCAATGAGCAAACAGAGTGCCGGATGCTCCCGTGAGAACCAGGGAAAGAGCAGGGCAGGGGAAGACGGTGAGCAGGGAGCAGAGAGGGGGGCCAGGGTCTCTGAGATTTTACAGAAGGTGGATAGGAAAGAGCTCAGTGGGAAAGCAACATTCCCGAGCGGGAGCGGGCCCTGCGGAGGACCCGGAAAGGGCTTTGGAGGAGGGAGAAGCCAGGGCAAAAGCTGGAGGCAGCGGCGTGCTGGGAAGAGGGGAGAAGGGGCTGGATTTGGAGGGATTCAGAGGTGGCCAGATTATGCAGGCCTCACAGCTCATGATTCACTCCAGGAATTTATGCCCCTACAAAGGTAAATGCAATGCGCAGAGTTTTTGTTTAGGGAGTTGGCTGAGATACCCTAAACCATATGGGCGGAGAAAGATCAGTTAAGAGACACAAAGCATTGACCAAAGTAACAAACAGGAAGAACACACAGACCTTCCAAGGTCAAGGGCAGTTCAGGAACTGAGGAAACAGCCCAACATTGTGGTAAGATTTACTGTATTTATTTTATTATTATATTAGATACTTGTGCTTTATTCTGAACCTAAGTATTGTTTCACTGTTTCCTTTTTGTTACATGGGGGAAAAAGATTCATTTGTTAATGAATGGTGTAGCAGAGGATGTTATCTAATCCAGGGCTCCAGAACAAGATCTCTCAACCTCAGCAACCTGCACGTTTTAGGCCACATAAGTCTTTGCTGTGGGGCTGTCCCACACTTTGCAGGATGTTTTACAGCCTCTGGGGCCTCTGCTCACCAGTGGCAAACCCCCAGCTCCAATGCCCTGGACAACAGAACCTGTTTCCAGGCACTGATAAATGTTGCCAGAGTGGGAAACAAAATTATCCCCAGTTGAGACCGTTGCTCTAATGTGAATAGATAAAAATTCTTTTTACTTTTTCCACAGTATCCAAGCAAGCAGTTCACTTGCACAGCAGAATTTTTAGATAGTGCATGATTATACTTTAGCCAGGAGGTAAAACTCGCAGCTTCAGACCGAACTAGTGACTGTCAAGTACCCCTCGACTCTTGGCAGTGGCACGCTGCCATTAAGGGGACCTGCACCAGTTTCACTGGCCATTAAAAGACGGCAGCTTGGGACTGACGGGGAAGGCACAGTGTGCCCCACGCAACTCAGGGAGGACAGAGAAGTGCAGGGGTGCCTTGTGGGGCACTCACCACACACCACACATGCCCGTCAATGCACCCTCCTCACCCTGCCCCCCAACATGTCAGTCTTGGTGTAAGGGTTAAGGGCTGGAAAACTGCCAACCCGGGCAGCTGGGTCCCAGCTTGGGCCTCTGCCTTGTCACTCACGGTTAAAAGGGGCTCAAAGGCAGAGAGGATACAAATCTTTCATCTCATTTATTGGGATGTTGTTATGTTAAACCAGTGGGTTGCTCTTAAGGCATTTATCTTCTCTTTCCAACTTTTAAATATGTCCAAAGCCATATGCCACAAATTTATAGCTCAGAAAGAAATAAGTCCTGGTGTCCAAAAACCTTCCTGTCCCAGGGCCTTTGCACTGCCTGCTCCCTTTTTTTTTTGTAGAGACAGTCTGACTTTATTGCCCTCAGTAGAGTGCTGTGCTGTTACAGCTCACAGCAACCTCCAACTTCTGGGTTTAGGAGATCCTCTGGCCTCAGCCTCCCGAGTAGCTGGGACTACAGGCGCCCGCCACAACGCCTCGCTAGTTTTTTGTTTTTTTGCAGTTTGGCTGAGGCCAGGTTTGAACCCGCCACCTTTGATATATGTGGCCGGAGCCCTACTCGCTGAGCCACAGGCGCCGCCCAGCCTGCTCCCTTTTGAATGCTTGTCCCAGCAGCTTCTACACATCCCTCAAGTCTTGTTCAGACCTTCACTGCTAAGGGAAGCCCCATCCTGCTGCTGGAGCACGAGCCTGCCAGTGTTTCTGTTACAGGTTCTCACAACATCCGCTCTCTTACTTTGTAGCAACTATCATCATTGCAATTAAATAATCACTTTTATCATTGTTACTTAATGCCTCCTCCATTTCAGCAGGAAGCATGTCTATCTTGTTAGCTCATGTATCTCCAAGGCACTAAAATAGATAATTATTTGTTTAATTCCTTTTTTTTTTTTTTTTTGAGACAGAGTCTGACTTTGTTGCCTCGGCTAGCATGCTGTCCTGTCAACTTAGCTCATAGTAACATCAAACTCCTGGGTTCAAGTGATCCTCCTGCCTCAGCCTCTCCTGTAGCTGGGACTATAGGCATCAACCATGACACCTGGCTAATTTTATATTTTTAGTAAAGACGGGCCTTATTCTTGCTCAGGCTGGTGTCCAACTCCTGAGCTCAAGGGATCCTCCCACCTTGGCCTCCCAGAGGGCTAGGATCACAGCAAAAGCCAATGTGCCCAGCCACTAAAAGAATTATTGTGGATCCAAATTTATGTAAAAAACTATATCACTGGCCAACTTTGGTACTTTATTACTAATAACAATTTGTTAAATAGTTCATGAGTAATCAAAGCACAATGATACAGACCATGACTTAAAGAAAGATAAATTCTTTTTCTTTTCTTTTTTTGAGACAGAGTCTCACTTTGTTGCCTTTGGTAGAGTGCTGTGGCATCATCGCTCACAGCTTCAAACTCTTGGACACAAGTGCTTCTTTTGTCTCAGCTTCCCAAGTAACTGGGACTACAGGCATGTACTTCAACACCTGGCTATTTTTTAGAGACAGGGTTTCATTCTTGCTCAGGCTGGTCTCCAACTCCTGAGCTCAGACAATCCACCTGCCTTAGCCTCCCAGAGTGCTGGGATTACATGTGTGAGCCACTACACCCAGCCCCAAAGATAAATTTCTTAAGGCAAAATCTTGACTGTGAATATACTTGGAATACATTTTTCTCATTGGTTAACAATAAAAGCTATCCATGAAAAGACGGTAAGAGGAACAGTATGTTCTGCTTCATTAGATGGCAATAAAAGGCCAAGGAACAGAAAGATGGAGAACTGAGCTCACCTTTCTGTTTTGTTGACCTCCTTATAAGCATTTATTTTGATATGATTTATTCCACACAGCATATACCATATAATATTGCTCCTTTTTTTTTTTAAAAGGCCAGTCAAGAGAAGCAGTAGGAGTGGAAAAGGAACAAAGGAATCTGTAAGTGGTTGTCATCAGTCAGTTGTAAACACCACCGCATGTGAACCAGCCTATTGCTTACTTTCTTAAACGTCTGATAACCTCAAATATGTTAAAATTCCTCACAGGGGAATTTAATTCCTTGGGTCTCCAGATGAGTTTCAGAGTGTCTGGGGGACCTCTGATCTATATATAGAGACCTAGAAAAACTTCTAGAAACAGGGTCCATAGCTTTTATTCGATTCTCAAAGGTATTAGTTTAAGACCCATCATCTTATATGTCTTCATTCAATTTTAAATATTCTAGGGAATATTCCCATTGTCTTTGAACATTGTCTTTGTAAGGGAGAACATAGGGCAGCGCCTGTGGCTCAGTGGGTAGGGCGCCGGCCCCATATGCCAAAGGTGGTGGGTTTAAACCCAGCCCCGGCCAAAAACTGCAAAAAAAGGAGAACATAAAATAAAATGTTTATTACCGATTTCCTCTCCTGTTTCAGTTCTTGAACATAGCGTGCTAAGTCCCCGATGATCTGAGAGGTCATGTTTTCAGAGATAACTTCATGCTGCCCCGCATAGTCATTCATTTCGTTCAGGGTGGAAATGAAAGCTTTGCATGACGTATACCTGTGGAACAGAAAAAACACCATTCCTTTTCAAAGGCGGCCACATCCCTCCTAACACTGCTTAGCACTGAGGAGATATTAATTAAAATCAGGTTAATGTGCATCAATCTCCCATAGGACCCTGACGATTCATTACACATAGCGTAGTCTCGTCAAAAGGACTCAGAAATTAATTACAATCCAAATACTTTTTATTTTGGGAAACTGAATTGCTGTATGTAATGCAATATTTGGCTTTGTTAATACTAAATCCAGATTTAAACCATATACATGCTATATGTACCAAGGCAAACGATATTTAAATCTAAATTAGAGACATAATATTTTGGGCTGTCCGTGTTAAGAAGCCTTAATTGCTTACTGAAATGGATTTACTTCTCAGATGAATGAGTAGTATAACACTCAGGGGACTCCTGATAGTAACAACCAAATCTAGACTCTAGAATGCATCATCTATCCTTCCTGGATTTATTTAGCTTGTAGTATAAACTTTTTCTAATTACTTTAATTGAAACAATCTGGAATAGGTCTAAGGCCTCGGTATAAGAAAGGTTAATTGAGTATGTTTTTATTGTTCTCTCCCCCAATTTAAAAACTGCAATTGAATGGGGGCTGCAACTTATTTTTATAGATAGATAGTTCTTTTCTTTTGTAGTCATCACCAGTGGCAGACAGACATTACCACACAATTATCAATGACAAACGTACTTGTATTCTTCTTCCTCCTTCGAGTTCTTTTTAGGTTGGTATTTCTTTGAAAGATTCCTAAAATAAAAATGCAGACATGTTACCTTTATGTAGAAAGATAATTGAGAAATCAGGAGTGAAAGATGAAATTAGTGCGTCTGTTTACAAATTAAAAAAAAAAAAAATTCCTCCAAATGTCCATAGCTGAAATCGATTTATTTTCTTCAATCTTTCCACATGTGTGATCAAGACCTGTTATTAAAGACTTGCTTGGCTTTTAGGCTTTTGCTTCAAAGGTATAGCAAATAAGAAGAGAAATGATCAGGAGGTGGTCACTTACCTGGCTGTTAAGACCTGGCTTTGACCACCACCATATAAACAGTCAGTGGCTTTCATTCTTAGCACCAGAGCTATTTTCTTACGAGGCTCTCATTCCCCCATGATCATCCTCAGTGGGGGCACTGTCGCTCCAAATCCAAGGAAAACTTTGTCCAAATGTGTAAATTAAAAATCAAAGTGCCAAGGCCATGTAGCTGCTCCGTCAAAGAGCTAATGAAAACCGTGAACGTGTCTTCTTGATGGAAGTAAAGACAATATTTTACTCATGCTAAGACATTAAACTAAGAAGACTTTTAACCTGCCAGGCAGGTTTGCACTGAATACACTCAGATTAGCCCAAATCATTCTGGTTTCCCTTCCTAATCCCATCTCCAGGTTAAGAATACAAATACTTTTGTCTGCATTCAGCATGCTTAAAAATGCATAAAAACAAAGAAGTGATAATGAGAAAAGAAAACTTGCTAACATTGGCCCTGCTGGCTGACTTCTGAGTCCTGACTGCAGGTTGCTGCAGTTAGAGAAATGCCCGCAGGGTGCTGGCCAAGCATCCCCAGGAGGACTCCCACTGGTCAGCATCTCACTGCTCACTTCCTTGTTCATTCCCTCTTGCTCTTCCTTTTTTATAGGAGACACCTTAATTATTTCACATTTCACTTCTACTTCCTCCATTTCCCAAAACTCTACACATTTGCCTGGAAAAATATGTGATAATAAACTTACAATTTTAATCATGGCACATTTCATACACGAAATGCAATGTGGTTTCATCTCCAACCAACATTATCAGATGATCCAAGAGGCAATGGACTTTAGGTCAAAAGGACATGACTCTAGGAACTTCTGGGAATCCAGAAACCTGTGCCTGGATGCCTGGCCTCGACGAATAAACAAGTGTGAGCTGATGGGTCTTGGACAGGTCACCTCTACTGCCCCTTCTAGTTTTGAAATTCTGAGGGAACAGCTAACACCTACTAGGATATCAACTGGGGCAGTTATTTCAGAAAAAGACATGAATATATAACAGATTAAACATTTTAATTATTAACCCAACTGGAAGAAGGATGTACTTACTTGAAGGTTTCTCTCACAGAGTATATACTCTAATCTGTCACCAGGCTCTCTCTACAGGGAGCAGGGATACATGGCAGAATTTATCTAGTAAGGCTAGATCCAAAAGAATGTAAAAAGGCAGTATATCCCTAAAGGACATGTCTCAGGAAGAAAGGTAAAAAGGATAAATAGAATTAAAAGTGTAGTCCAGTTCTTTGAGTTGGTGTATCACAACTGCTCCTTAAAAGGTAGATGTAGGCCGGGTGCCATGGCTGACGCCTGAATCTCAGCTTCTAGGAAGCTGAAGCGGGTGGATCACTTGCGCTCAGGAGTTTGAGACCAGCCTGAGCAAGAGTGAGACTCTGTTGCTACTAAAAGTAGAAAAATTAGCCCTGGTGTGGTGGTGGGCACCTGTAGTCCCAGCTACTTGGGAGGCTGAGCAAGAGGATCACTTGAGTTCAAGAGTAGGGGGTTCCCCTGAGCTATGACGAGGCCATGGCACTCTACCCAGGGTGACAGAGTGAAACTCGGTCTCAAAAATAAATAAAAATCAAGCAGATGTAGTAAAAACAACAGCAGCCCAAGGACCAGGAAGAAGAGGAACATGCAAAGCAGATGAGACTTGATCGCCAGGTGCTTCTCCCGAAGTACTGAGAACAGCAGCATCTGGGAGACTGGAGCACTCAGCGTCCAGAAGCTGCACATGGCGTGCTGTCAGCGCGTGGCTTTAAATATTAACCATTTCTTCTGTTATCTATAACTTATAAACTTGTTTATTCATTCCTTTTTTTTTGAGACAGAGCCTCAAGCTGTCACCCTGGATAGAGTGCTATGGCATCACAGCTCACAGCAACCTCCAATTCCTGGGCTCAAGCGAGTCTCCTGCCTCTGCCTCCCAAGTAGCTGGGACTACAGGCACCCGCCACAACGCCTGGCCATTTTTTGGTTGCAGCCATCATTGTTGTTTGGCGGGCCC
>CAUYON010011420.1:0-27890 GCA_963573935.1 Arctocebus calabarensis
AGGTAGAGTATTAATGTCTTTATATAGTGATCAAGGAAATGCCATGAAGGATATCTGTAACAGTATGATCAAAATATTTCTGAATGTATATGAATCGTGCCCTGCGATTGCACCAATGTACATAATTATGATTCAATAAAATTATTAAAAAAAATAAAAAAAATAAAAAACATCAAAGCGTAAGAAGCATAAAAAACTCGAGAGACAATCTAAAATTAGAGTGGTGATAACCAGTCTCGTCAGGGTAAATAAATGTACCTTTATTTACAAATGTTGTTATCACAAATTTTAGAAATGACAGAGAATGACAGGGCGGGAGCCACGTCACCACTCTTCAGGCACAGGGTCCAGCTTTTCCGTTTTAAAGTCTCCTTTCTGAACCTTCGCCCAGTGCTGTTCTGTGCAGCACAGATTCACTTTTATAAAATGATAACTGCTGTTAGGCCGTGAGAGAGGTTGCAGTTATCACCCTTCTTTAAACAAGCGAGAGAAAAGTCGAGACAAGTTAACGGTGAATGTGGCAACTTGCCTGCCGTTTGTTCACCATGAATGAATGAGAAATTGTTTCAATAACAAATTGGCTGCACTTCTCAGAAATAAAATTAATTTCAAAATACACATTCACATTTTTGATGATAAATTATCAAAATTACCCATTCCAAACATGTTGGCCAGTGTTCAAATAGAAATGGCTTCAACTTGGGTACCCTGTCACCACTCACCATGACTGAGGTTTCTTTCTAAGGTGGTGCACTATTCTCATAGCTAATTGGTCCCATCTAGCCAGGAAGCAAAAATCCCTGGAGCAAGGTGGGAACTTTGAGAAAGCTATGAACTTGCAGGGACTCTACAATAAATTACCACTCCATAAATATTTAATGCAGTAAGTCCCAGGTCTTACACATATTCTTGAATATACTGTATTTTTTTACTAAGACACTTGTGTAAGGTATGAATTACATTCAAATGCTAGTAATATAAATCACCCCAAAATGCCTCAAACCAGCATGAATTTTATTTTTTATACCCATCTCCGTAAGTACTGAGTATGCCACTGTCACCCCTAAAATTGCCATATATAGGGAAGATAGGAAATTGTAAATAAAGTTATCTGTATTTACAAAATATTCATTATAAAATATTTACAAAATATTCTATGCATGTTGGCTGTCTCTTTTTAACATTTGTAATGAGAATATTTTGTAAATAAAGATGCATTTATTTTCAATTTCCCATTTCCCTATGTATGGTGATGTTAGGGGCGACTTTTGGAGCACCCTGGACTGTGAGGCTGGGGAGCAGTCAGCAAGGTCACAGGATTCTCCAGCTTCTCGGAGTTCCTGCTATTGTCTGTTGCAATTACTGTCTGTGATATTATATCCATCTTGAAAGCAGAAATAAAGGAAAAGACAGAGAAAAGAGATGCAGAGAGGCCAACAGAGCCCGTCCTGTCCCTTTTTCTGTTTTAAAGAGCTTTCCCGGAGACCCCTGGTGACTTTGGCGTGCAGCATTTCAGCCTGGCCTGGTCACATTGCCACTCCCCAGTTCACGGGATGTTGGGAGATGGAAGTTTTAAATTTATGCACATTATTACCGCAAACAAAATTGTGACTGTATTAGAAAAGAAGAGGGAAAAGCGAACAAAGAAGCAGTAGCAGTGCCTTCCAAAATATTATGGTGCTTACATGAAAATAGTTTGCCTTTACTTGTATATTAATTGGTCAATGTAGGCAATATCCTTCATTTCTTAAACTGATGATACTGGAATCACGTCACACTGTATGTAAATGATGAAAACCACAGTCGCCACCCATGTTAATGGTCCTGGCAAGTCAAGCCGTGAAATGTACTCTGCAATGTACACACGAACATCTCACTTTAATGTTCAATACTTGAAATCCCACATGTTCTTAATTTGAATATTAGAACAGATATTAAAATTATTTTTTATATTTACATTCTTTCCCAGAAAAGGAGTCCTGTGAACTATCTGAATTCTTAACTATAGTTATAGGTATGTGGTATGTTGTTGAGAATTCCTTTTTCAAAAGAAACAATAAATGGTTATTTAATTTAGACTTGATATGCACAGAGATGGTACACCAATGGGCCAGTTAAAGTATCTTTTAAAGTCAAAAAAGTAGTAAGAATTTGAAGCATTCCCATTTCTATAATCATCAAAATGGAAACATTTTTACTTTTATTTCAAGTTTTGAAATTTTACTTGTAAACATTAAGAATGGCTGAGGGCAGTGCCTGTAGCTGAAGGAGTAGAGTGCCAGCCCCATATACTGGAGGTGGGGGGTTCAAACCCAGCCCCGGCCAAAAACTGCAAAAAAAAAAAAAAAAAGAGAAAGAATGGCTGAATACTTGAGTTCTTAAGTTTATGAGATAGTCTATTAACTATCTGTAATGATAATAAGTTATGTAAATAATGTGAATAAAACTGAAAGGGTTTCAATAATGTTAACAATTCCTGAGGACTTATGTGGCAAACAGAAGGTTATATAGCCTCTGTCTTACAAGTTTACAGCCCTAAGGACAACTAATCCTATTGAACACAAGGTGTTAGTTGGTTTAGTTATGTAGAATGGTACTGTTTTATTGTTGTTGTTTTGAAGCATGAAACAAAGTTTATTAAGGAAGAGAAAGATAGGCTTACAGAGTAAGAAAGCTTACAAAGAAGGACGTGTTTTGCCAAGGACAACTGGGCCTCCCCTGGCGGGCGAGTAGGTAGAGAGGCCGGGGACTGTTTCTTGTTGACTACGTAACACTTCCACTGGAATGCACACTCACACCACTTTGTAGTTTAAACTCTGGGTCTTCTGTTGTGAACAACAGGTCTTACGTTACCAAAACGCGTGCCAGCATTTAACATTCATCAGATTGAGTACAGACTTGTCCAAGCTTCTTCCTTCAATATTGAGGCTCTAGTGGTCCATGTGCCTCAGTTTCTCCTCTCACAGTGAAGCCAACTGTAACTCACGGTTGCTGGGATCCATAGTCAGAATTCTCGGGGCCGTAAATCACATTGTATTCTAAACCAGGGCTACCTCTGAGAACAGCCTGGGTTCACCACAGGTAAATCATAATTACTTTTCACTTTTCCAGCATAATTGGAAAATGATATTTTTCTCAAGAGAAAAATATTGGCCAGCCATGTATATCTCACACACACGTACCAGGAAGTACTACTCAGCCATGAAAAAGATGCCATAATGCCTTTTGCAGCAATTTGTAAGGAATTGGAGACCATTATCCTAAGTGAAGTATCTCAAGAAAACATATATATATCATATATATAAAACATATATATATATAAATATATAAAAATATATAAACATTATGTTAATCCATTCCTGAATTGATGGACGCTTGGATTGATTCCAAATCTTTGCAGTTGTAAATTGTGCTGCAAGAAACATTTGTGTAGTGTCATTTTTTGATAAAATGACTTCTTTTCTTTTGGGTAAATGCCCAGTAGTGGGGATGCTAAATCAAATGGTAGGTCTACTTTGAGTTCTTTGAGAAATCTCTATACCATTTAGCACAGGAGTTGTACTAATTTGAAGTCCCACCAGTAGGATATAACTGTTCCCTTTTCTCAGCATCTGTTGTTTAGTACTCTTTAGGAGAAGCCATCTAGCAGGAGTAAGGTGATAACTCATCATGGTTTTAATTTTCATTTCCCTGATGACTAGCGATTGCTGAGCATTTTTTTTAATGCCTTTTATGGTCATTTGTCCATCTTCTTTAAAAAATAAAAATAAAAACTCCCGTTCCTGTCTTTAGCCCACTTTTTATGGTGTTATTTTTTTCCTTCGACTTGCCTAAGTCCTTGTAGATTCTGAATATTGGCTCTTTATTAGATGGGAAAACTGTCAATGTTTTCTCCAGTTCTATAGGTTGTCTGCTTTCTCTGTTGATTATTTCCTGAGGTGTGCAAAAGCTTTTTTAATTTAATCAAGTTTCATTTATTTACTTTTGTTGTTGCTACAATGGCCATTAGGGTCTTAGTCATAAATGTTTTCCTAGACTAATATTTAGAAGAGTTTTTCTCCATTTCTTCTATAATTCTTATGGTTCTATGCCTTTCACTGAAGTCTTTTATCCATCTTGAACTTTGTTAGTGATGAGAGATGGGGGTCCTGTTTCCCTCTTCGGCATAGGACTCTCTAGTTTCCCCAGCACTGTTTATTGAATAGGGGTTCGTTTCCCTGGTACTCTGTGTTGTCTGCATTGCTGAAGATCACTTGGCTGTAGGTAGATGGATTTATTTCCAGTTTTCCAATTCTGTTCCCTGGGTCTGTGTCTTTTTGTACCAAACCATGCTGTTTTGGTTACTGTAGCCTTGTAGTATAATTTAAAACCTGCTAATGTGATGCCTCTAACTTTGTTCCTTTTACTTAGGATTGCTTTGGCTATTCTGGCTCTTCCCTTATTCTGAATGAAGCACAGAATTATTTCTTCTGTATCTGTGAAGTATGCCATTACTATTTTGATGAGAGCATTTCAGTTTTAAAAGAAATGTTTTCCAATTCACTTGGTTAACAGTGTAGGTTCTGGAGCCAAATGGCCTGAATTCAAATCCTGAATTGGGTTCGCCTCCACCTCTTTCTAGGTATGAATGACCTGGAGCAAAGTATTTCTTCCTCTGTGAAATGCTGACCTTGTAGGGCTCCTGGGTGAAGATAATGCAATATTTAATTCTTGTAGTCACACATTATCAATATATTTTGGCATTAATTTATTAATTAAAGCTGAATTCTTAAGCCTCAATCTCCATTTTGTTGAATTATATATGATAGGCATTTTCTTAACCATTTAATGCATTTTTCTTTGCTTTTGTTAGTAAAATATAGTAAATATCATTAATATTTTCTTCATTTTAAAATATCATAATTATAAATAGTGATACAGTAAAATTAGCTCATATTTCTTGCTTCCTGTATACTGAGCACTCCTTAAATTTAACATTTTATATGTACAAACTCCTGTTATTTTCAGAACAAAGTTTATTTTGAGTTTTAAAGGTTCCTTGTATTTTTTTACAGCACTCTTGCATAGTCCTGGCTACAATTCAGACACTAGAGACTTCTTATTAATTAATGATAAGATAAATAACATGAGTTTTTTTAGTACTTTTCAATGGACACTAGTATGTTCACAGTACATTTGAGATCAATGTTTCTGAATTTTTTTTCCAGGATAAATATCTCACAATAGAAAGGAAAGCTATGATTTTATCTAAAATGTTACCTTCCACCTCACCCCACTTGTAACTATTGATTTATTTTATCTCCTATTGAGAATTATTGCTCTTGGTGTTTGGAAATATTATGGTTGACCAACACAATACATTTAAAAAATCCACAGAAAATCGTTATAAAATTCCAGATTTATGAAAGAGATTAAGAGTTAGGTTTTTGTGTTAAAGATGGATTCTATTTTTGAGATTCTTATTCTGCACCTACAACAGAGAGAGAATTTGTCATCTTTCATCTCAATCCAAAGTGATAAAGGCAAACCCCAAACACCATCCCTTCCTCTTAGCAGGGGCAGAGCCACAAACCTCAGTCAACTAAATAAACTGTTAACCTTTAACACAGAAGCCTAATGTAGGTGCAGTCTACAATATGCTTTACTAAAGATACTGTAACAAAATACCATAGACAAGATGGTTTAAACTCCAGGAATTTATTCTCTCTCCGTTCTGGAGGCTGAAAGTCCATGACCAGGGTCCAGCAGGTGGTTGTTCCTGAGCCTCTAGCCGTTGACGGCTGCCTTCGGGTTGTGGCATTGCACAGTCTTTTCTCTGTGAAAATCCCTGGTGTCTCTTTCTACGCCCACATTTTCCCTTCTATAAGTACACAAGCATAGTGAATTAAGGCCCACCTTAACAACCTGATTACACAATCACATTCTGAAGTACTGGGGGTTAGGGCTTCAACATACAAAATTGGATGAGACAGGATTCACTTACCACACAACCTATTTAGAGATTACTTTTCCTCTGTAATTCCTGGTTACTAGACATTAGACTTCAGCTAAAATGCACAAAATAAGGACTACTAAAAAGTATTATGTCTTTTTGTGTTTTAGCAGTACATCATGATTTTTGATCAGAACCTTATTATTTTTAATTTCAGATTAATAGGAGGGTACAAATGGCTAGGTTACGTTGTTTGCGTGTGACAGGTACAGTCCAAGTTGTAGTTGAGCCCTTCACCCCAGGGGATGTGCTACATGCCCTTACACTGTTCCCACTAGGTAGAAGCACAGTAATTCCACCCCCTCTCTCCTCTCCTCTGCCTCTTCTTGAATTTCATTGTATTTTTCTGTCATGTGGGCATATAGTAGTTCTTCTACTGGCTTAATATTAATATTAAGTCCATTGAATACTTGCTTTTCCACTCTTATGATTCTTTACTAAGGAGAATGTTCTTCCACTCCATCCAGTTTAAAACAAAAGATGCAAAGTTTCTGTGTTTTTTTAAGGGATGAATAGTATTCCATTGTGTATATACACCAGTTTGTTAATTCATTCTTGGGGCTGATTGGCTTTTGATTCTACATCTTGGTGATTATGAATTAAGCTGCGATATACTTCTAGTGCAAATTTCCTTATGTAAGACGACGTCTTTTTCTTCTGGGTAGATACCTAGTATTGGGGTTGCAGGATCAAATGGGAGGTCTACTTTTGTCTCTTTGAGGATTCTCCATGCTTCTTTCCAAAAAGGCCATATTAGTTTGCAATACCACAAACAGTGGGATTCTCTCCACATCCATTCCAGCATCTGTAGCTTTGGGATTTATTGACATGGACTAAGAGAACCTTATTATTTTAATACACACAGAAAGCAACTTATTTAAGTACAAGGTCTAGTGACATCTCAGTTTCAGTAATGAGAGCCATTTCAGATTAGACCGCTAAACTGACATACAATGTTCTATTTATGCATTTATTTATCTAACTTTATAATTTATCAATGCCTTTTTACATATGTGAGCCATATGTCAATGTCATTAGAGATCAAAGGCTTAGAATTTTACCATTCAGTGTGAGCGATCATAGCTTTGATTCAGTACTAACAAAATGGCTACTAACTGATGATTTTTAGAGACTCCTTCCTAAATAATATTTAAATAATATTGAGAAAATAAATGTCTGTATAGAGGAAAGTACATCAGGAAATAAGGGCTGTTCAATTAGTTGTCATTTTTATCTCCTGACTTTTCTGCTGGAATTGACCTGGATGTACGAAGGGAAAGAATGATTTTGTTTCCATCCTACATTTTTTAATAGATGAACGATAACAGAAATCATAAGCATATTAGTAATTGGTGTATTTCTGCTATCAGGATTCTTTGGTACATATTATAGTGCTTAATGGTATAATGCTGCCAGGCAGATAAGTCACAGATGCAATGCAGGGAGCAAGATTTTGCCTGGGCAACATACACTCAAATGCATCCACCGAAGCGCGCACTTGGACTTGACCCCTTCAGTGTCTGCTCAGTGACTGTTTTCAGAAGTCCTACTGTGCACGTGCCTTTCTTTGCATCATTTCACTAAGCAAGAGTATAAGTGACCTTCAACTCGTCAAGTTAACCAAAAATGCCATTTTTCCCCGAGAGGTCCTCTCCCCAAGATGATGCAATTTAGTGGTTCCCAGACACTGGAATTTTACAAAGCAATGATATGTCTATAAAATATTATTAGGAAAAATTTTATTAGAATAATAAAAATAAATTGACCATTTACTCTCACCACAACTTTATGAGAAAGAACATTTTCATAATAAAAAGATGGTGCAATGGAAACCTCAGACTTTGCTAATTGTTCTCATCTTCCTGGTTTGTATCTGCAGTCTGGAATTTGGGAACCACTGATCTATAAAACAGAGCAGAGGGAAGGAGAGGCAATAAATCCCAAGGGTACTAATTAAAGACCTATGTATAGAACAGTGTGTCCCTTCTTAACATGTCAATGATTTTCTAATTAAAACATCAAATAGATTGCTGCTTTGTGATATTTGAAGGAATGGCAGAGTATTTAAGAAATAGTAAAAGATAAAGTATCTTTTTTAAAAAATCATGACGCCATACTCTCATAGCTTTATAATGGAAAAGATCAAGACATAACTACTATAATTCTTTATTGTATTATAATTACTTTTAAAAATAGAAGAAAAGAAAAAGAAAGTAAAGAACAAGGCATAAATATTTAATGACAGGTGAAACCTGTGATGATTGTTTATGATGTAAAAATCCACAGTTATAAACTCCAAAGTAGAAGCTTGCGTGGTGAGTCACTACATGTGTGCCCATGTATGTGTGCTACCGGCAACTAACCTAAATTCACAGTGACCTAATTTCTCACCAGTGTTTCTGTGTTACTAATACTGACAAATATTCCTGAAATATTATTACTCTATGATTAATTTGAGAGGCTACAAGCATCATGTTTTTAAAGTATAATTATGATTTAAGAGCATTACAATTATTTAGGACAATTTATTGGAATCTTATCATTCTGAATAGATGATTTTATGTATGTGAAGAGTTACTAGTGTTTCAAGATAATTCTTCCAGGTAGAATTACTTCAGAATATCACATATCATCATTTAAGGAAGCAGATTAAAAGTTTACCTGCACTATCCAGTTTGAAAAGTCCTGCAAAGACCCCACTGAGCTCCTTCATCCAGGGCTCTGCACCAGAACCAGCACCAGTGAATACGTACATGTTACTTTCCACGAGGCGTTTTCTCCATAGAAAATATTACAAAGGCTAATATTGACTTAATTTGCCGTATGATATTATCGACTTACCTGGGTCCGCAGAGAATGCAGATAGTCTGAAGGGGGGAAAGCACTGAAGTGAGGAAAGTTAACCAAAGGAATTGTGTGGGCTCATGCAAATGTAGCTTCCTCCTATTTAAACATTTGTCTAAAAATAGTCCTGTTGAGATAACCAGTTTTTGTTAAGTTATATTTTGGGCTGTTCATTTATTTTAGGTTCTTCACCAGAGTTCCAGACTTATTTATCCCCAATGTTTGTTCATAAACCATTTCTGCCCAGTGAAATAAATTCCACTAATTGATTAATATTGCAAAAGAAGAGAATCTGATGGTTAAAATCCATATGCTATTTTATTGATTCTTTCCATTGAACCTCATAATGGCTGATTTTCAACCCATACTTTTTATACTAGTAGAATAGGCATTTAGTGGCTAATGTGTATCCAGGGTGAACATGAAGTTCATGTGCAATTTGTATATTCTTAGTAATACTATTCTCATATAATGCAAAAAATCCTTCCAGAATAGATATTTTGGGATCAGTAAAATCTAAATCTTATTAATATTTTTCCTACTTCCTATCTGTGCCATCCCCAGCAGTTTATATACTTAACATTTCTAGGGCTTGGTTTTTTCTCATATTTTGAATACAATGGTAAACTTTTAAATAATTCACATTTATTCCTTCCAATACATATCGTTGTGACAACTGAAATTGTTCATTAAAAAAAAAATCATGACTTTCACTATTATCAGCATCAAGCATTAAATACTCTAAAAGTACCTTTTAAGGAAAACAACTAAAAAAAGTCGGGATACATCATAAATTAAATCTTTTAAAATTTAGTGACTAGAAGTAGTCCAATAGTCAGGAACTAGAATTTAGATATTCTTTGGAGTGAAATACACCCTGATGCGGGACTCAAGGAATTCTCAAAGATAAATATCCAAGAGAAATGAGCTTGTTGTGGGGCATAATTTAACAGACACAAACTCAGAAACCAAGAAACGTGACACCATAAATCAGAAGCAGCAGGAACAAGAAATAGGATCACACTGCATAGTTTTCAGATATTGGAACTTTCTAAAATGTATGTGTTTTAAGAAATATAAAATGGAAATGTAGGAAAAGAACAGAGGTTTACAGAAAAAATCAAGTGGATTTTTCAGAACAAGAGAGGCAGAATTAAAGAAACCAACAAGCTAAGGTGTATCATGGTGTTAACAACATCCTGTCCGAAAAGTATAGCAAAGGGCAGATTGCAAGCAGCTGGAGAGAGCCCAGCTGGGGCCACAGCAAGTCATCAGAGGGGTAAGAATGCACCCTGGAAAACAAATACTCCTACCTTTGTCCTCCCACACCAGATGTCCTGCTGCTACCTTTCACTGGCTAAATACATCTGGACAGCAGAGGCAAGGGAACTTTTTGATGCATGATGGAAATTTCTTTACCAGGACAGCAGAGCAGAGTGAAAAGGGGAGGCAGAAGAGGGGCAGAAGGAAGATTCCAAACTCAGGAGGTTACGGACATTGAAGATAGAGTGGAAAGGCCTAAACTGCATTTAAACTGGAGTTTAAAAAAGGGGGGAAAAGGAAAATCAAATATTCAAACATAAAATAGATGATGCTGTTTCAGAATGCGGAAACACATCTCAGATCCAAAACGCAAGCCCGATTGAAGAAGAAATTTACAAAGAGACAAGGTGAAGAACACCAAAGACAAAAGAAAACATCTTAAAATGGGCCAGAAAGAAAAGAAAGATTACCTTCTAAAGAAGAATGGTGAAATTAATAACTGGTTTGTCAGTAGCAGCGGTGAAGCCATAAATGTTGGGAATAACGCCTTCACTGAGCTGTAGGGTGGAACTGTCCACATTTGACTCTTTACCTCACAGAGGAGCCAGCAGGATGTAGAAACTTTCAGATGAACAACAGCTCGGAGGGTTTTAAAAGTCTGACTTACTTTAAAGAAAATTTTAAAGGATCAACTCCAAGAAGAATAAAAGTGATCAAAGATAGAAGGCCTGAGATGCAGTGAAGTAAAAGAAAATATTAAATATGTGGTGTATCTAGGAATAAAAATCATAATTTCCAAAGGAGGAGACATAAAAAAGAAAAAACAAATCTCAATTCAAAGGAAGAGAATTAAAATAAAAACTATATATGAATAGGAAACACAAAATAAGATAGTAGATAGATGCCTAAGTCATTATCAGTAAATATGAAACATGAAAATATAATATTCTTATTAAAAACTGAATTATTTTCAAAAAGTTAGATTTGAATTATGCAACAGCATTTTCTTTCCCAGCGACATATCTTACATAGGCAAATACTCCCCCAAAAATCGTATTAAAAAGCAATGGAAAGTGATATTCTAAGCAGTCACCTCGGAAGCGAGGTCCTGTGACTCCGTTATCATCACATAAGCAGACTGTGTGGTGAACAGCCTTCCCGGACCTTGTGATCACTGCACGTGATAAAAGGTTCAATACATCATGATGTTAGAATTTCTAGATAAGCAGTAGTTACAATAATCATAGTCTCAAATTATACAAAGCAGAACTGACAGACTGTGAGAAGGAGACAGATTCACCATCATACTGGGAGAAGTGTGCACACTTCTCTGACTGGTTAATAGGAAAACCCAAAGAAGCAAGGTTTGGGTTAATAGACATGCTTTTCAAAGCACATTCAGTCATTTATAGTCAATAAACTTTGAGTTTTGCAGATTAAAAAAGCTGGTAAAAGCTGAAATGTTGTGAGTTGACAAGTGCTAGAGTGGAAGGAAAAGTTAATTAGCAATAATTTTTCAGGTTAGGCATCACCGTAAAATAACATTGGAATAAAGACTTGATGGCGGGAAGGGGCTCCATCTGGGCTCCCCTGGAGGGAAGGCCTAAGGCAGGAGTCTATTGAGCAAGTTCAAGATGATTGATTAAGAGGAAGGAAAGGGTATGAGAAGGAGATGCAGGCAACGGAGCACAAGGCCTCACTGGCCACTTACAGACATCTGTCTTCTGCTGGATGTGGAGAAGGAGGTGCTCAGAATGCTGGGCGTATCCCAGTGAGCTGACCCGGCTCATGATTTCAAGGACTCTCTGGCTGCCCGGCTGAGAACAGGCCATGGAGAGCAAGGCTTGTAGCAGACGCGGTAGGGGCATGCTCTGCTATGCCTGAAACACGCTTCATATTCACTACATTTCCATTACCGTAAGTAATTTATTTATATACCCACATAAAAAGCCAAAAGAAGATAACCAAGAGGAAAGAAAGAAAAGCAGAATCCTCTGGCCACAGTGGGAGAAGGAAGTGAGATGGAGATGCCAGGGAAACAGTTGTGTACCTGGTATTATGCTTCCCCAAGACTCTACTAATTTCTAGAAAAGACAGAAATGCTCTTAGAACTAACAGAAAATGATCTGATGTCTGTCAGAATAGTTCAGACTATTAGTGTACTCAGTTTTGGAAAGGAACTTAATTGAATTTTCCCCAGAAACCTATCTTCCTGAATAAATGAGTCATCTTGATTCTTTTTTCCCTAGTCAAAGATGGAGCATATTCCAAATATGAAAAGATTAAACATATTTTATGCTTTACAATAAAATTACAAATACGATTGTGATTGTGATATTTTCTTTTTCTCATCCGTGAGTCATAGCATCAAATAGTGCTCATTTGGTTAATTGTGACAGGGTACTTATATTTAAAAATGTTGAGTATCTTTACTCTGAAGACTATATGAGACAGCCCTAGAGAATTTTCCAGGAGAACATTATGTGAACACCCAGAAAGCTGTCAGTTCAGTGTCAGAGAACCGCTGGTTTGTGGTCTATAACCACAGCTCAGAGAGATTCATTGGGGGTAGGGGGCAGAAGGAGAGTAGGCTGAAGTCAGACGTTACAGCAGGTGGTCTTTACGTCCCTGGATTATAGCGACTACGATGCTTTTATAGTCCACATTGAGTATATGTTTAGATATTTGTAAACATCTTGAAAAGAATAGCATTTATTCATATTTGCCAACTCTCCTAAATCTCACTTCAAAAAGGAACACACACTTCTCTTGCAAAATCATTAAATTCCTTCCATGCACACATTTTCCCACATCTAAACAGCTGCCATAAATGATAGTAGCTTTCTCTGAGACATTAGAAAGCTCCAGGTGAGCTGGGATGATCTGCGCATGAGCAGAACAGTTCTTTCATTTAGGTAGCTGTGCTCAGTGGGAGAGATGTGCAGGAATCAGAAAATCCAGGTTTGAATCTGGTTTAGCTGCTGACCTAGAGAGAGTCTTAATTTCTTCATCTGTGAAAGACCCGATGCACAAGCTTTTCATGAGGATAAATAATATATTAAAGATGTTTTATAACCGTAGGCACATTAGTGCTGTGTAGGGCATACGCTCACTCCTAACACCATTCATTCATCCAAGCATTTAAAAATAAATATTTTATTTCTGCCATGCTCAATGCTGTTTGCAAAATGTGGAATCTAGATTTTCAAAAAAGTCCATTAAGATACCCATCTATTTGAGTTCTATTTCTTTGAGAAAAAGTCGGACTAATGTACTGCTGGGTTTGCTCTTTCCCTAAATGTGTGACTTGGCATTTTAAGAAGTGGTTTCTCTACTCTGAAACCATTGTTGCCCTTTGTTCCTTTGATAAATCATCTAGCCTTACAAGTCAACCTTTCTGAGTAGTTTCTAGCTCAAAAGCATCATTTTGTTAAGCATCTTGCCCCTTTCTTAAGACATTTAACTGTAGCTAAGATGTGCTTTCTTTCCATAATAATTTTTCTGTATAACTTGAATTTGACTATATTAACCATCAGTTCACATATTTGGCCAAGATAATTGGGTGTTGATTATTTCTGCATTATTATTTGCAGATCTTTACACACACTTGAAACACTTATCAATGGCTATTATTAGCAAAATGTGAAAGCTTTCAGCATGGTCCTGGTCTGGGAATTAGTTCATTCTGGTTCAGACTCGACTTTCCTTAAAAAAAAAAAAAAAAAAAAATAGCACCAGCAAAGCCAGGGTCTGTAGAAGTGCAAGTGCCTGGTTGAAGTGGAAGCACACACCAACCAACAGGACATTACCTCGCACACTGAGTGGAGGTCTCCAGTACGAGCAAAGCTCTTCTCCAGGGATTTTCAGGACTGGCTACGTTTGTGAGACATCACCAAGGATGTTCTCTAACCTCTGGTACCTATTCGGAACTAATCTGGCCACCCTTATTTCTTTCCGGCAGTTGAACTTGTGGGCTGCCCTTCTCCGAACTCTTCAGCGCGGGTAGAGCATCTGTCTTGCCTGTCACTTCACTCAATCTCTCCTTGCTGGAATTGTTTTCGCAGTCCCACTGGTGGCTTGGAAAGCTTGAGAGTGGCGAGAACAGCATCTTTGGAGTGACCTGGCTTTGCTCCCCAATTTTGTTTTTGGTCATTTTGTCTGACCATTTAATGCAAACTGTGGATCATAGATGACATGATTGGAGAGTTGATGTAATCAGAAGTGTAACCTCAAGAAGATGGAAGTATCACAGCTGCACGTGTAATAATTTGGATATGAACATGGCTCGGTAAAACTTTTAACTTGACTGTAAGTCTGTTTTCCAGTGGGTACCACATGTAGAATTCCAAAGAAAAAAGGTCTTTTAGTGTCTTTAATTTTTTTTTACGTATTAGCATGTCATTTATGTGATTTGTTAAACTTCTTTCACCCCCGTTATCATTTCTGCAATTCTCAAGAACTTAAAATGTCACTGATAGAAGCCGAGATTTTAGTGATAACTAATGATCAAAAGTTAACAAGTCATCAGCAGATTACTGTGTAAACAAATATGTCTTATACTTACATATATTGTGTATAATAGGCATTCATGTATAATGAAATAGTAGTATAAATCTTAATGTTATATTTAATAATAATTTCACAACAAATAAGCACTACAAAGTAAAATCTTAGAAAATTTCAGATTTTCAGTGTCCTCATTGAATTGTAATATATAATCATGAAATCATGATTATAGTGATTAGAAATCAACTAGAAAATGATGAAAAGTGAATCTCTGTTGAGCCACTTCCTCCATGGGCGTGTCGCTGACTATTTCCCAGCCTCTTCCCATCATCTTTAATCTGTTCTTTCTGAAAATTGCTCAAAGGTTTAAATTAAACAAATGGTAACAAATTAGAAAATATTTCCATTGTTTCATCTAAAGTCAAAGGTTACTATAAAATTTTGAAATATTTTCTAAATTTCCCCAAAACAAAGTTACATAGCACTTTAGTTAATTCATGAGGATAATAACCCACTTTTATTCATCTTAGTATCCGTGGGAGATTATTATTAATCTTCTATATTTAATCTCTTACATTGTGCTGATGAAAAATGAAGTGTACTTTGTGACATTCTTCTTTTCTGAAAATTAGCAATTTATTTATGTGGATATTCTTTGTTTCTCTAATAACCGGGACATTTGTGTAGCCAAATTTTCTTTTTTCTGAATAGTATCATCTGTTCATTTTCTTTATTAAGTAAAGGCCAATTCTGATATTTTTCCTAAAATAACAGATATTTAAAAGGGTAGTATAAGATCACATTTTTATTTGCAATAATTATGACTGATAACTGCTACATTGACCAAGCTCTTGTACAGAGCAAAGCATTTTACATGTGTGAACACATTTAATCCTCACAGCATTCCTGCGAGGTGGGAGTGTGACCCTCACCAAGTACATAACTTTCCCTAAAATTATCCTTTAAAAGACATAATGAGAGCTTGAGCCCAGGCAGTCTCAGTCCAGAACCCTGGCTCATCACATTTGGGCCATGCTACGTAGCAAACATCATCAGTCTCCTGCACATCTGCTCAAGATATTACCAGAATAACACTGCTGGAAGACCAACTGGGGATCTTTGATAGTAATAGGAACCATTTAAATGAAACTCTCAATCTCTTTGGAAGTATTTTCTAACCTGTATTTCAGTTTTTCTGACATGCCCTTAATCAAGTTACATAGAAATCAGGTAGCCCACTTTTGCTTTCACATACTTGATAGTCAAAGAGATAAAAGAAAAAACAATAGCCTATTCAAGAGAGGTGTTTGCATGTGTTTCCAACCAAGAGAAGTTTTCATTTCCCATCAGAGTGTGATCATAGTGAGTAAAATTGGTTTTTAACATTATACTACAATTTTATGTAGATTTTGCAAGTGCAGGTTACACGTGCTATATTTTGCTATCTTGAGTGGGTAAATACTAGTGAATAACTATAAATTCACTTAAATTGTTATTAGATTATCATGGAAATTCATGCACTTGCTGAAACATATAATCAAAATTGTGCACTGAATTAATTCAAAAGTCAGGAACTAGAAAATTTGATGTAATTTAATTTACATAGGCAATCCTCCTGGTGAAACTGCAGTAACAGGCCAGGAAACTTATATCCCACCCAGTACCCCTCCAAAACACAAATACATTTAGTAGTAAATCAAATTATATCTTTAACTCTTCAGGTTCCCATATGGTTTGTTCTTATTGTATTATCATTACATTCAGTAAAATAACTTTTTTTTAGTATTTCTTTATTTTTTCAAATTAATAAAAGGGTACAGTTTTTAGGTTACATTGTTCTCGCTTCCAGGGTAAAGTTCCATTTGTAGAAGAGCCCCTCCCCCAGGGATGTGTTACACACCCTCACAATGTGCACATTGGGTGAGATGTTACCTCCTGCCCTCACTCCTTCCATGAAACGTCCTCCTTCCTTCTATTCCCCAAACTGGACTATATTAGTGTTTTATTTTTCTTATGAACAAGTAATTTTTTATATGTTAATTTCATATTAGTATGAAGTACAGTGGATATTTATTTTTCTACTCTTGTGATACTTTACTAAGAAGAATGTATTTCAGTTCCATCCAGGTACATGTAAAAGTTGTGAAGTCTCCATCTTTTTTAATGGCTCAGTAGTATTCCATGGTTTGTGGAATATACCACAGTTTGTTGATCCATTCATGGGTTGATGGGCACTTAGGTTACTTTCATGAGTTGGCAATTATGAATTGAGGTACAATAAACATTCTGGTGCAAATGTCTTCGTGGTGAAATGGTTTTTGTTCTTCTGAGTAGCTAACTAGTAATGGGATTGCAGGGTCAAATGGAAGGTCTGCTTTTAGATCTTTGAGGATTCTCTGTAGTTCTCTCCACAAAGGCTGCATTACTTTGCAATCCCATCAGCAGTGTAGAAGTATTCCCTTCTTTCCACATCCACGCCAGCAACTGGTGTTTGGGGACTTTGTGATGTGGGCTAATCTTGCTCAGGTTAGGTGATACCTTAGAGTGGTTTTGGTTTGCATAACTCTTTTTTCTCACTTGAAATGAGCTTCAACTGAAACTAAGATTTGTTACCACTGCACGTTTAGAAACATGTTTTTCAGTTCATGGACATAGGCAGGGGCGTCCGAGCAGGTGCTCCCACTCACAGCCTCTCCCTGAGAGGGGACTGACATCACCCACCAGGCTGATCATCAAACCAGGGATAGCCCTAGTTTATAAAAATCATGTTGGTGTTAAGAAACCATGTTTATATTTTCAAAATGAGAAATAAGTACCATGAATTTTTTCTGAGTTTTCAAATCTACAACATTCAATAGCATTTCTTTTTTAATGTTGTAGAAATTAGTAGAATATGCATTATGGTGCAAGACTGGAAACTTTCCTGAAAACAGAAAGTACTGATCTCGGAGCACCTGCTGTTCCCTCAAGCCCCAGCAGCAACGTGAGGCTCTGCCTCCAAACCCCCAACCAAATGAACAAACACGAAAGTGTGTTCCGTTAAAGATGCCTACCCACGTATGTTTGATGAATTTGTCGTATTTTCTGGTTGTCAGCACCACCCCATCACCAGTAACTGAGAAGTACAGTTTATGTTAACCTGTTTTTTCAAGAAGTGGCAATTATTAGAATTAGAACTTCCTCTCCATTCAGTCGTTAGCATGGGATGAGAGTAGCAATTCCACGCGTGAAAACTGGTGTGTGAAATTGTGGTGAAAGGCATGCTTTTTTTTTTTTCCTAAAGGGTGAGATTACTCTTTATAAAACTGTTTACTTTTCAAGTAATTACTCGTTAATCAATAGGTCTCCACTTGAGTCAGCTGGGGCTGCTAGAACAGCTCAAATACCATGGACTGAGTGGCTCCGACACAGACACTGGCTCTCAGTTCTCTGGCTGGGAAGGCCAGGGTCAAAGTGTTTGCAGGTTCTTCTCCATATGAAGGCCTTTGTGAAAGGTGTAAACCATGGTCGTAGGGCAGGGGCCTTGGAGGGGAGACGTTCAGGCCAGGTTTATTGAAAGAGGGAGGGTAACCCACCTGGGCAATGAAAAGATGTCTGTGCCCAGGGGCAGGTAGAGACCACTTTTATATGGGGCCTGGGAGGTAGGGAATTCCTCAGCCTGCCTGTAAAGTTAGGATCTTTGGTGTGAACTTCTAGGGGGAGGAGTGCCAGCAGGATTCTTTGTGTCTTGTGTCAGGAGGAGAAGAAGACAAGGAGGAGAAAGGGTTTGTGTGCATTAGACCCCCCAACACTTTGTACTGGCTTCCAGATGGCCTCCACCCATAGCAGACAGAGAAAGCGTGGGATAACCCTCTTTTGTCATTTCATCCTCTTATACAAATACCACTCTTGTCATGGAGATTTGATCCTCATGACCTCCTCTAAGCCAAAATATTTCCCAAAGGCCCTCCCTGCAAATCACAGTCGAGTTTGGGGCTTCACAGTGTGAATTTGGGAGAACCCACGCTCTCTGTAGTAGTTTCTAATTAGAGAATGTGCAGTCTTCATCCACATGGCGTTTTGGTATTTTTGAACTAAAATACCTTGAAAAAGTCAAGCACTGTCTAATTCACATAGTCCCTGCCACTCCTGGCACCTGACTCTGCCAGATAATCTCAGGGGTGCTGCCTGTCACGTCTCAGGCAGGGACTTGAGTCAACAACCCTCGATGAGCAGAGCCCGCTGTTTTATTAACACCGGAGTAGAACCTCCGTAGTCCACTACCTACTTGAATTTGTGACTATTGATTTAGTTTTTCAGTATTTTGATATTACAATACTCCTTTGATTCTCTTTTATAGGATGGAGAACCTAATAAGGGGACGGAATCCCCCACAATATCAGAGAAGCCCTTGTAAAGAAGTCCGTGCAGCCCTTCGGAAGAGGCCCGAGGAGGAGTGTAAGTATGTTTCACGGGATCAACTGTGTTCTAGGCAGACTGGCGACGGAATTAACTGTGTTCTAGGGAGATTCTGGTAAAAAGATTAACTGTGTTCTAGGGAGATTTTGGTGAAGGAATTAACTGTGTTATAGGAAGGTTCTGGTAAATTAACTGTGTTCTAGGGTGATTCTGGTAAAAGGATTGGCTGTGTTCTAGGAAACTGATGAGTAGCATAGTGGCATGAAAGGGCTAAACTTTAAATGTGTAGTCAAATGATAAAATATTTATTTAATCGAGTTGATTTTTATAAACAAGTTGCCCTATGTCCCCTGAGTATTGGTGCTTACTTAGAATGTGGCTTCTCTGATACTTCAAGATTACAGACTGATAATCAGGTTTCATGTTCAATAAGGTTGGACAAGTCTGTCCCCACTACTAAATTGTCTTTAAACACTTATACTCTACATCTTAATGGTTTTGAAAAGTCCTAAAGAAATGTTTGAAATGTATTGAAATAGACATTCTCCAGTTTATGTTTAACCACAGTGCTTTTTTTAATGTTTGGGATTTAAAAAAAAAACTAAAGAAATCTTTAAAAACCACTGTATTAGATGAAAGAATAAATATCTGGGGGTAAATATAACCCTGTTTGTAAAACTGAAACATATGATTTAATTGGCTTAGAAAAAAGTTTTGAAAGATAGACGCCATGTATGTGGATCTTGTCATCAATTCATTTTAGCCTATCCTTAGTGTATTAAATATTCCAACATATATTTGACTGTGGAGATTTTATTTAAATATTTATAGTCTGTAATATACAGTTGTTAGAGACTTTTAACATACTATTCACATTTTAAATTTATTAAGGGGCCTGTAATACTGATTTTCCTCATTTGCATGTAATTATTTTCAGGGAAATAAATCACATTCCATTATGGCAAAAATTTTTCTGAAATTTGACCTTTCACAGGAATTAACAATTTATAAGGACCGAGCTAATGTTGTGGGTTCACTGAAGTACAAATTTAGTACACTTTTAAGACTTTATCCACATTTTAAATTAGTTTGGAGAATACCATTCTGAATAAAGACCAAATACATTAAAACAGGGCATGCTCATGGCAAATTGAGTGTTTTTGTTTTGTTTTGTTTTATTATAAAGCTGGTAGATAACCTTATTGGGATAACATATATGTCATTTGATATAATGTTAATCTTGTTTTAACTGGTAGATTTATAGCTTCTAACACTACAACACTACAACCAATATTTAATTCAAGCTAAAATTTGAAAATAAAGACAGACTTCATTGGCATATAAAACAAAAATCATTTATAAGATGTGACTCTTGCATTAAAGTCTTGCTTCTTTTATTATGCTGACGGGAAAACTTTGAGCTTTCTTCTCTGTTCTGGTTTAACATAATCAGTGGAACCTATAATTCCACCGATTAAGAAAATAAAACTAGAAGGGATATTTGTGGATACATCTATAGGTGATTCTCAGAGTGTCGCCATGTTGAGGACTCTTGTATGGAGTTGATCTGGGCTAAGGATTGGCCAACTGTGGTTTGTTGATAGAATTGAGCCTGATAGCCGTTTCTGTTGATAAAATTTTGCTGAAACACAGCCTTTCTTATTTATTTAGACATTATGCATAACTGCTTTTACACTGCAAAGGAATTGAATAGTTGTGAGAAATAACATACCACCCACAAACCCAAAAATATTTACATAATTTTTTATGGAAAAGGGGTTTTGAACCCTTGTCTGGGCTGATGGTTCTCCAAGTGTGATCTCCAGACCAGCAGGGGCTGGGAACTTGTTAAAAGTGCTAAATCTAGGTCTTCCACCTATGCCACCTATGCCATCTGCATCAGAAACTCTTAAATCGGGCCCCAGTAATCAGGATTTTTAAGAAGCCCTGTAAGAGATTCTGATGCAAACTCAGGTTTAAAAACTATTAGCCTGTGTGAAATAATTGGTATCCGATGATAGTAAATTATCTATGCAAAAGACTAATTGGCATTTTTCATAGTCAGTTTTCATTTTTCTCTAATGTCAGTACAAGCATTTAGGTGTGTAATTTAACCATCGCTATGTTACATAATGCATGCCAAGAAGCAGGTTGTCAACAAGCAGATTGTGGCACTCAGGCTTCTATTTGAAGTACCAGCACAGGAACTCAGCTGGACTCTGTCATTCAGCATGGAATGTTGTATTGAAAAATGAGAAATCTCTAAAATTTTATTCTCTTCCAGAGAGGTCTTCGTTGTTCCTTTTTGGTATGATGACAGGCTCTTCTTGTCCTGTTACCAACAGTATCAATTCCCTGAGAACCAAGCCACATCTCTCTAATGGAAGCACATATCATGGTAGTTAAAACTGTTAACATTGGGGACACACAAAAGGGTTTATTCTGTAATATGACACTTCATGTGACTAGTGGGATAATCCAGAATATTACTCTTTTAAATCTAAGACTCAGTAGTACTTAGTTGATTTACCTGAAAAACCTGAGGCTAACCATAGAGCCTACCTCATAGTAGGACTATTTTAAGAATTAAGGGAAATATCTGTATTAAGTACTTGGAATGGAACTTGGGATGTAGCAAGTTTTCTTCTCTCTCTCTTTCTCTCTTCTTTTTATTAGTATTCTTATTTCAACCTAAACATTTTTTTGAGGATATTAACACTTGTTTTTGAGAGAAGTTCAAATCCACAAAAACAATACCAATATTTTTCAAAATAATAATGCATGCCAAGAAACAGGTCTAAACAAATGCCTTGAAGCTGAAATTCTTGCAACAATGTTGTCTAACACAATGACATGGTTCTTCCCCTACTGTTCTACAAATTCAATATAAGATCAACACAAGACTTCTTGGCCAACTTTCATAGAAAGCTGCCATCTTGGAAAACCATTATAAAAAGTCCAATGATGGGGGTGTCCTTGAGAACTAACAGGAATAGTGGGACTTGCCTCAGGCTGTGGGATTCTCCAGAGCTAGGCCAGGCCTCTGTCACCTGGAGATGTTGGTATACAGGAAGATTTTGCTAAATAGCATATTTCATAGTTTTATAGTTCTTAATGCTCTTTACCAATCTTTTCGATGTTAAGATGCACATAAGGACACCAGACATAGCACTTAGCCAGTTATTTAGTGTGAATTACATTTAGTAATGCTGCCTTTAACATAGCTAAGCAAATTTTCAGTAAAAAACACTTAATTCTTGTAGAAGAAAGACTTTTAAACATGCTTAAGATATTCTACCATTAAAATGAATGAATGAATGAATGAATGCTTTGTTCTTAAAGCCATAGCACCATTCAGCTATAGCCCTACACTCAAGTTCTAATCCCAGACAAACCTCCCAAGGGAATCATTTATACTTGCTCTGTTTACTTACCTCTCCCTCCTTTAAATGGTCCAAGCTGGTTCCTATCCAATCACTGTGCTGAAACACCTTTCATTCAGAGCGCTAATAATCTTTTTATGTTGCTGTAATAGTTTCTTATTGCTGTGTAACAAATTACCACAAAATTAGTGTCTTAACATAACTCTCATTTATTATCTCACAGTTTCTGTAGATTAGAAGTTCAGGCACTGAAGCAGAAGGACTCTGCTCCTGGTTCTTACCAACTTTAAGTCTTATCCAAAACTCAGTTAGGGAAGAATTCACTTCTAAACTCACTGTTAGCAGAATTTATTTCTTTGTGGTGGTATGGCCAACAGCCCCAGCTCTTTTATGGCTGCCAGCTGGAAGCACCTTTGCATCCTAGAGGCCTCCTGGAGCTCCTTGCTGTGTGGAGCTGTAAAGGTGGCTGTTTCTTCCCTCTTCTCAGGAAGAAAGCCCTGTCCCCCCAGTAAGTGATGTCACATGGCTAAACCAGGCATACCAAAGAGAGCCAATTTGGTGGATAATAATTATCCCACCTTTGCAAAGTCTATTGGCTACAAGAGGGGCATAGGTCCTTTTTTTGTTCAGGGAGAAAGGATGATATACAGCTCAAACATTAAGAGCTGTGAGGGTGATCACGAGGCCATCATAGAATTCTGCTGACCATTCCCTAAATCCATCAAGAATGTTTTTCATTGCCCTTCTTACATGACTTCTTAGCAAGAATTAGTATTATGGATAATTTCTTTCTTTTTAAAACTACCATGGTCTGAATATTTTGAATTCTTCCAACAATTTACATGTTAAAACCTAATCAACAATGCGACTATATTACAAGGCAAGCCTTTGGGAGGCACCACAGTGTCATCAGTGAAAATAGCCCTTACCAGATGCCAAACCTGCCAGCACCTTGATCTTGCACTTCCCAGCTTTCACAACTATGAAAAATAAATTTTTGTTGTTTATAAGCCACCTCGTTTATGATATTTGGTTCTAGCTCTCTGAAATGCCTAGGATGTTCTCTAATGCCTTTGCTACCACACTGCTATACATTGTTTCTTGTGCAGTGTTTCTGACTACCCTTTTGTATGCTCTAACTTCTCTTTCTAGCCATTATTGTACTTGAATTTTGGAGAGTGTTTGAAGTCTTCTTCTTCCACGTATCCTGTCTCTGCAGACACTGTCGATACACAAGGTGTTGGTTATTCCCGTAGCTGGGTGACTCACAGGCTCTCGTCTCCCTCCCAGAGCTCTCTCTCCATTCACCCTAGTGTGACTTGCCACCTAGTCTTGGATGTTTCAACACTGCTCTTCAACACTGCTCAAGTTCAGCAAATCTCAAAACAAGTCTGTGATCATTTGCTTTCGGTCTGAACCTTGTTCAGTGTTATCTGTTGGAATGCTAGGTGCTGTAAACCTTCCGGGTTCGAAATAGGCAAGCCTAGGAGTTGTCTTTTATACCTTTCTGGCTGTTTCTCCTCCTACATCCACTCTAATTTCAAAGCCTCTCAATTTTATCTGCTAAGTATATGTTGAATCTCTCTACCAATCATTCTGCAAAAATTTTACCAGATACTCCCCGAAAGGGCTTTCCTGTATATAGTTCTGAAAGCTTTTTATCTGAAAATGACCCTGTGGCTCTCCATTGCTCACTGAAGAAAGACAAAAAGCCTTACCATAGTTTGTAAGTGGAGTGGAGTCTAGCTCTCCCCCTCACAGTCGGTCCCCTTGCCCGCTATGCCCTAATCATACCGTATGCCTTTATTGGAAGCCTTGATCACATTTAGTGATAGGAGAACAAAATATATGTTATTAAATGATGTAGAACCATAGAGAAAGCATCACCCCAGAAAAGAAGAGTATGCCTTTAGAAGGTAATAAATGACTAAACTAAAATGAAAAAGAATAGAAAATTTAAAAATTTCAGCAATCACAGAGAAGATAAGCACTCTATGAAGCAGCTGCAGAATAATGTGAAAAAAGTAATAACTTTTTTTAAAAAAGAAAGAGAAATGAACATTGATGAGGAAGGGAAGTATGAAAAATCTAAACATGAAGAGAAGAATTAAAATCTTGACTAGAGTCATCAAAAGAAGATTTTATATTATATAAATAAATATTAGGAATTTGAAGAACAAAAGCTGGAACCATGCCATGAACACAAAGGAAAGATAACCAAACAATAAATAACGACAAACAGTGATGAATATGAAGAAGTAAGGAACGAAAATCCAACCTAAGAATTACATGTTTTCTTAAGAAAAATATCATAATAATTCAAAGGGAAAAACACGCAGAGACTTAACTGAAATTCTCTTTAAAGTTATTGCCACATCTGACTGCAACATAAAATGTCTTATGGTGTACCATATACAAATCGGTTAAATAAGATCTATTCTCAGATATATCCAAGCAATGATTTTAATTCTTCAATAACACATTGCATATTCCCTGGCACGTAAGAATTGTTTAATAAATATTTTAGAATGAATGGAAAATAGGTGAGGAAATTAATTATTTGACTTTAAATGTGAAAATGCATCACAATAGTCTGTTGGAAAGAGAGAAAGAGAAGGGTGGGTAAGAAAAAGAGAAGAAGGAAGAAAAGAAAAAAGGAAGAGAGGAAGGGGGGCGGGACACAGGGAGGGAGAGTCACACTTCTGAGTCTGGAACAGATGGCACAGACTCACATTTTCCTGGCACCTTCCTTCTGAATGGAACTGAACACCCAGGAATTATTCCACAGACCATGAAGAAATGATTCTCGATGCTGGAAAGAAGATGGCAGACTGGCCGGACCTTCAGGACTTGAGGAGAGACATCATGGCGTGTTCCTTGGATTTTCTTTTTATCTCCCATAAATTCCTGGACTGGGCACCAGAGAGACGTGCAAGCCGGCACTGGCAACAGGCATACAGATAAGACAAAAGTGAGAGATGCTGGGTGGCTCCTGTGGCTCAGCGAGCAGGGCGCCGGCCCCATATACCGAAGGTGGCGGGTTCAAGCCCGGCCTCAGCCGAACTGTAAAACAAAAAAATAGCCGGGCTCTGTGGCGGGCACCTGTAGTCCCAGCTACTAGGGAGGCTGAGGCAAGAGAATCGCTTAAGCCCAAGATCGGGAGGTTGCTGTGAGCATTGTGCCGCCACAGCACTCTACCCAGGGCGATAAAGTGAGACTCTGTCTCTACAAAAAAAAAAAAAAAAAGTGAGAGATGCTGCTCTCGGCTCAGAGGGCCCAAGGAGGGAACAACACCACAGAGAGACCCCGCCTCCTTTCTCTAATGCTGAGATCACAGACTCTTAGGATTCTTCAGTTCGCTGTGAGCAGCAGACTGCACAGGCTCCAGGCCCTCCCAGCCCTGCTCCCCTCTGTGGACAGACCAATCTGGTGGACCTGGGGGCGGCAGTGAAAGCTGAGTCTCCTCCCTCAATCTAATGTCATAAGACCCAGCCCTGGTGGCTTCGTGCCTTCCCAGAACCTCACCCAGCAATGTTAGGGAACTCGGAGAGGTACTTTCAGTCCTGACAGGTGACACCAGAAGAGGGTGTGTGGAAGCCCCAGCAGTGCCAGAACAAAGCAGCCCAGAACAGCTCTAGCTTTATAAGGGCTCAAAAACTGGCATGGGAACTAAAGCCCACAGATGTCGTCCAGAACCTGTAATTTAAACCTCAACAGGGCAAGTGCCTGGGAAAATAAAAAATTGCAGTAGGATTAAGAGTTTCCTATCATAATAACCAAAATATCCCAAATGAAACTGAATATTACTCATCATAGCACAAAGCCCCAAAACTACAATCTGCGTGAGGAAAAGCAGTCCACTGACCCCAATACCAAGATGAATTAGCTGTTGGAATTATCTGACAAGAAAATTGAAGCATCCATCATAAAAATGCTTCAAGAGACAATTACATAGTCTCTTGAAACAAGTGAAGAAAAACAGAAAATCTCAGCAAAAAAGATAGAACTTATTAAAAAGAAACAAAAGGAAATTATATAACTGAAAAACATAATTACCAAAATGAAAACCTCACTGAATGGACTCAACAGTAGCGTGAAAATGTCAACAAATAGATCAAGTGAACACAAAGACGGCTTAATAGAATTCTGAGCAACAGAGAATACAGACAAAACAGAAATGAACAGAGCCTCAGGAACTTGTGGAAAAATAAAAAATACCTAATATTTGTATCATCAGCGTCCCAGAAGAGGAGAAGGGGTATGGAGATAAAAAATGTATTTGAAGGAGTTCCGGTTGCAAGTTTCCCGAAATTAGCCAAAGACATACATCTAAGTCCTCAAGAAGCTAGGTGAACTCTAAAGAAGATAAACTTTTAAAACAATCACACCAAGTTATGTCACGATTAAATTCTAAGAACTTCTAAGGTTTAAGAAAATTCTTAAAAACAGCCAGAGAGAAATAACACATTACAAATAGAGGGACATCAATTCAAATGACAGTGCACTTTTCATTTGAAATTGTAGGGGCCAGAAGGAAATGGAAGTACGTTTTCGAGTGTCGCAGGAATTGTCAATCCGGAATCCTATATTCAACGAAATCATCTCCAGCAATTAGGGGGAAATCATCACTCTCAGGTGAAGGAAAACTAAGAGATTTGTTGCTAGCAAATGGCTATACAAGACTTTCCAAACAAAATAGCAAAATAAATAAGGCCTGTACCTTCAGTAAAGAAATAATAGTGCAATGTATAAAATAAAGGTCAACACAATACACTTCCCTTTTGCCTCTTTTTTCATGGCTGAAGCAAAACCTATGATACGAATTGCACAGTGTATATAGAGGAAATAATTAAGACAATGTTATTTAAACTATAGAGACGGGTAAGGGGCCTAAATGTGAGAGTTTCCCTATTTCATTCGAAGTGGTATAACACTGGTATAAGTTGACCATGATAGGACATATATGTATATTTTCTCTCTCTCTCTCTCTCTATATATATAGAAAGACAGACAGTAATAATATATAACTTATTACTGTATTACTATATATATAACTTGTTACTATATATATAGAAAGAGAGATAGTAATAATATATAACTTGTTACTGTGTTACTATATATACATATGTATTAATAACTAGAATACTCACTGAGAAAACTATAAAAAATTATATACTCAAAAACATTATAAATAAATCAAAATTGAACTAAATATGTATTCAATAACCTGCAGGAAGGCAAGGGAAAAGGAATAGAAGAACATGAAACTGAGGAAACAGAGCAGAAAACAAATAATAAAATGGCAGACAAATTTTTATATATCAAGAATTATATTAAGTGTAAATATAAAATTACCACTCTTAAAAGACAGAGCTTGTCAGACTAGATTAAAGAGCAAGACTAACTATATGTTGCCTATTAAAAAAATGCCCTTCAGACTCAAGCTAGACCTCCCATTTGATCCTGCAAGCCCATTACTGGGCATCTACCCAGAAGGAAAAAAA
>CAUYON010011422.1:0-12496 GCA_963573935.1 Arctocebus calabarensis
TGTAAAACTCTCTCTTACAAACCATGCCAGTTGTTAATTTATGACTTTCTAGATCCAAATTCACCTGTTCATTGCCTGCTATGGGAAAATGAGTGACCTTGAAAATATTTTTCCTTTGTACTCTTTGTACATAATGTTAGACCTTCTAGCCAATCCAGTTAGGCAAGAGAAATAAAAGGTATCCAAATGAGAGCAGAGGAGGTCAAACTCTCTGTCTTTGCTGATAGGATCTTATACTTAGAGAACCCCAAAGACTGAACCAAAAGACTCTTGGAAGTTGTCAAAAAATACAGTAATGTCTCAGGATATAAAATCAATGTCCACAAGTCAGTTGCATTTGTATATGCCAACAGCAGCCAAAATGAGAGGCTAATTAATGACACAACTCCCTTCACCATAGCTCCAAAGAAAAAGAAATACTTGGGAATATACCTAACAAAAGAGGCACAGGACATTTATAAAGAAAATTATGAAACCCTAAGAAAGGAAATAGCAGAGGATTTTAACAAATGGAAGAACATACATGCTCATGGCTAGGAAGAATCAACATTGTTAAAATGTCTATACTTTCCAGAGCAATCTACCAATTCAACACCATCCTTATTAAAATACCAACATCCTATTTTTGAGACTTAGAAAAAATGATTCTGTGTTTTGTATGGAACCAGAAAAAAACCCGTATAGCTAAGGCAGTTCTTAGTAACAAAAACAAACCTTGGAGCATTTACCATACCAGATTTTAGACTGTACTGCAAGGCCATAGTGGTCAAGACAGCATGGTACTGGCACAAAAATAAAGACATAGATGTTTGGAATCAAATAGAAAACCAGGAAATGAAACCAACAACTTACAACCACCTAAACTTCGATAAACCAATCAAGAACATACCTTGGGGGAAAGACTCCCTATTCAATAAATGGTGCTGGAAGAACTGAATACCCACATGTAAAGGACTGAAACTGGACCTGCACCTTTCTCCACTCACAAAAATTGATTCAAGATGGATAAAGGACTTAAATTTAAAGCATGAAACAATAAAAATCCTCAAAGTAAGCATAGGAAAAACACTGTAAGATATCAAGCTGGGGAAAGATTTTATAAAGAAGACTGCTGTGGCAATTGCAACAACAACAAAAATAAACAAATGGGATTTAATTAAACTGAAAAACTTCTGTACAGCTAAGGAGACAACAACCAAAGCAAACAGACAACCTACCCAATGGGAAAGGATATTTGCATATTTTGAATCAGACAAAAGCTTAATAACTAGGATCTATAGAGACCTTAAATTAATCCACATGAAAAAAGCCAACAATCCCATACGTCAATGGGGAAGAGAGATGAACAGAACATTCTCTAAAGAAGACAGACGAATGGCTAACAAACATGGCAGCGCCTGTGTCTCAAAGGAGGAGGGCACCAGCTCCATTTTTGGAGGTGGTGGTTTCAAACCCAGCCCCAGCCAAAAAAGAAAAAAAAAAAACTGCAAAAAAAAAAAGCTCGTCATCCCTAATTACTAGAGAAATGCAAATTAAAACCACCCTGAAATATCATTTAACCCCAGCGAAAATGGCCCATATCACAAAATCTCAAAACTGCCAGATGCTGGAATGGATGAGGAGAGAAAAAATGCTCATCATCCCTAATTATTAGAGAAATGCAAATTAAAACCACCCTGAGATATCATCTAACCCCAGTGACAATGGTCCATATCACAAAATCCCAAAACTTCCCAGATGCTGACATGGATATGGAGAGAAAGGAATACTTTTACACTCCTGGTGGGACTGCAAACTAATACAACTTTTTTGGAAGGAAATATGAAGGAACCTCAAAGAACTCAACCTGGACCTCCCATTTGATCCTATAATCCCATTACTGGGCATCTATCCAGAAGGGAATAAAGCCTTTTATTATGAAGACACTTGTACTAGACTATTTATCACAGCTCAATTTACAATCACCAAAATGTAGAAACAGCCTAAATGCCCCTTAATCCAGGAATGGATTGGCAAACTGTGGTATATGTATACCATGGACTATTCAGCCATTAAAAAAAAATGGAGATTTTGCAGCATTTGTATTAACCTGGATGGAGGTGGAACACTTCTTGGTGAAGCATCACAGGAATGGAGAAACATGTATCCTATGTATTCAACTTTGATATGAGGACAATTAGTGACAATTAATGACACAGTAGAGGGTGGGGGAAGGAGAGAGCAGACAGAGAGAGAAGGAGAGGGGGGTGAGGGAAAGCAAAGAAAATAGTGACTAATTCCCACATAAATTGGATTTAATTTTGACCAAAGTATTATTTGAACAATAATTTTTAATTCAACTTGTTAATATGTTGTTTAGGATATTGCAGCCTCATTTATAAGTGAAATATGTTTGTAATTTCCATTTATAATAATGTATTCTTTCCAATTTTAATATTAGGTATATCTAGATGAAATACAATGATTTTGAAGTATTTCATCTTTTTCTAGTGTCTATAAGATTTGGCATGATCTGTTTTTTGAAATTATCTTCTATTTTTATTTATAAATATTAGTTGTCTATTTTTTGAGATTTTTGGGGAAAAAAAAGTTCACTGATGACTCCATACTGAACCTCAGAGTCAAAAAATTCTGTGATAGACATACTTTTATCCGACAATGTGAATGTTACTTTTTTTGCATTATTTTTATTATTGTTATTGCTCACTATTTCGCTGCAGCAATCGTGCGATTTCTTTTCCGAATGTATTCATCTTTATTCGTTCTTTATGAGGTTTTTGTTTCTAGTCCTTATCTTAAACATTGTTATTGCTATTAAATTTTAAGCCTTTTTAATTTTGTGAAGGCAAAAAGTGGAAACCAAGTGAACACATGTATATGTATAGAGAAAATAAAATAAATTAAAAAAAAACTTTCCATGAAGTTGTTTTCATTCTGACATTTGGATTGTAAAATGGACATTTTTACCTCAATACCACATCTAGATATGTCTTTGGATTATGTAGTTATGTGAAAGAAATAATAATTTCCATTTGTAATTTAAAACATTAGGCCCAAACTGTAAACATATATTTCCTATTTAAATACCAATATCTACTGATTCATTCACATACCCTTCATTTTCTTTCCTTCTCGCCTATCTTGCATTCAGTCGCTACACACACATTCTGATTTTTTCTTCTGCTTTCTTATTTTTATCATTTAAGTCATTGTTTTCTCATTTCATAAAGTGTAAACATAGTAAAGATATAAAACCACACAGAGGCTGGGCGCAGGGGCTCATGCCTGAAATCCTAGCACTCTGAGAGGCTGAGATTGGTGGATTGCTGGAGATAAGGAGTTCAAGACCAGCCTCAGCAAACCAAGACCCCCGTCTCTAAAAACTAGCTGGGCATTGTGGTAGGTGCCCACTCCATTTGAGGAGTTTGGGGTTGCTGTGAGCTATGACATCACCAAAGGGCAACAAAACAACAAAAAACTTCACATAGATACAAAGATATAAATATATAGTATATAACTGTATGTGTGTGCTCATATGTACAGGGTATCCATAAAGTTCATATGCAATTTACAATGTAAAACTATTTTAAATTGCACAGGAACTTTATGGACATTCTGTACATGTATGCATGTATGTGTGGATATAGTCATACACACATTTTTACAATAGTCAATCTACAATTTACAGATGTGTCTGTGTTCCAAAACATCGTTCATTGATCAGTTTTGAGGACCTTAGGCTGATGAGCCCAACAGGCTGAATTCAGCAGTACGTGGCACGTCTATGTACAAGGAGGAAATCTGGGACCCAGGATGAGCTAGAGGGATGGAGTACCTGAACAAGCAGGTGTCTAACAATCAAAGGGCCAAAGGTGAACTCAGGGTTGGTCAAGCTGAAACCCGGGCATAGGAAGCAGCACGTAGGAAGAGTGGAGGGCTGAAGGAGGCCAGTGCGTTTGCCAGCTCCCAGCTTTTATATGTTGCAGCATACGGTGTGTGGGAGGGAGGAAGAGGGGTGTAGAAGGAGTCTAGACAAGTGGTCAGGAACAGACCATAGTTGTGTGATCAGCCTTTTCAGAGACACTGTGTTACTCAGAGAATTGCAGGGCTAGGAGGAAATCCAAGCAGAACTGGGCCGACAGAGGGAACAGACGGAGAAGCTGACTCAGGCAGCATGCAATGGCACCGGGCTTTTCTTAGGAACACCAAGCACCAGTCATTAGCACAGCAAATCCCAATTCTGTTCCCACACCGCTAGTAGGGTGATGTGCCCATGTATTCTGTGTTCCAGTGAGAACTAGCACATACATTGGAAATGGTCGACATATAGGGCCTTGGTTCCCCAAGCCCAAGCCTGCTGACAGGCTGCCATTTGCAGCTCGGTTCCAGGGACACTACACTCAGACTTCTCTCTTAGAATCTCAAGGAAGCCTCCTCTCTAAGCTGAACCTCCAAAGGGAAAGGAGACTGTCCTTCTCTTGTTATATGAGGTGACAGGATCAAGAGCAGGACTCAGATGCTCCTGGCAGTGCTGAAGGAAAAAGGGGTAGGGGGTGTAGAAGAGACTCAAGGATCCCAGCTTTGATGAAGGAATGCTAGGATGGCTACAGACAGTGGGGAAGGAGGAGAGAAAGTTGTGGGGCTAAGAGGACTCTAACTGCAGAGCCACTGGCAGGAAAGGGATCCCCCAGATGCTTGGAAAAGCTGAAGGCATATGCACACAGATCAGGGTGAGTGGTCTGTGATAAAGTCTGGGTGAGTGCTTTGGAAAAGCTGGGGATAATAATGTTCTTTTGAAGTATAGCAGTAGATCTTCTAGGTCTAGAAGAGTTTTTCTTAAGAGATGGGGAAGTAACATTGTAATGAGAGGAGGGAGCATATTTAGCAGGAGATAGCCCTGAGAGACAGATGCCGCTGTCCCTAGCAAGCAGAGGTCACCTGCAGTCATAAACAGCAAGCTCCCCGAGGACAGAGACAGGGCTGTTTTGAACCTACTGGATTGCTACCTAGCATCTGGGGTAGTGCCTGGCAGATAGTGAGCATTCTGCCAATGTAAGTTGAATAAATAACGAGAGCTACTATTTACTACACGCTTCCTGTGCAAGGCACTTTCCTAAGGCCTTCATTGTGTTGGCTAAGTAGGTCCTATCAGTATCCTTTTACAGAGATTAAGTCACTTCTAAGTCAGAGCTGCTCAGCACTGCACATTTTGGACCAGATAATCCTTTGATGCGAGGAGCTGCTGTATTGTGTGGTGTTTAGCTATGTCCCTGGCAGCCAGTAAGACCCCCCTACCTCTATTGTGCATTCCAAAATGTCTGCAGATATTCCCAAATGTTCCCTGGGTAACAAAACTGCCCCTATTTGAGAACCACTTCTTAGGTTTTCCAGACTTGGGCCCAGGTAGACAACTGTTAACCTCTTAGCGGTTCCCAACCTCCTGAGCACCAAGGGCCAATTTCATGGAAGACAACTTTTCTGCAGACAAGAGAGGGTGGGGTGGATCTAACAGGACACAGAGCTTGGGCAGCATAACGAGCATGGGCAGCTGCTGTAAATACAGATGAAGTGCCACTGGCTCACCTCCCGCTGTGCAGCCCATTTCCAACAAGCCAGTGCACCAGTCTACGGTTCCGAGTTGAGGCTGTCAGCACTTCAGCAGCCAGACAAGCATATGGCAGCTAGCACTTAGTGGGAGCCAAGTGCCATGCCGAGAGACGTCCAGTATCACCTCCTCGACTTATCAGCATTTATGCACAACCGTACAGATATCTTCGAACCCAAACACTCTAGAAGAAGAATGTAAAGGATTGTGTTCTTAAGGTAATTCATATCCGCCAAATACTTTCCCAACTACTTCGCAGGACTCAGGAGTACATTTCAATTTTCTGACTGCTAAGGCCCTGTCCCATTTTCAGTAATAGCAATATTCCTTAGCAAACGAAAAACTGGTTTAAATTTTCCACATTACATCAATTCTGATTTCCATGTAACATGAAAGCTTTACATTGTGCCAGTTTAATTATTATACTTTAAAATCCTCTTAAAGTAGAAGCACAAATCACTAGAGAATAGCTTCCTAAAGATGTGAGCTCCAAAAGTAGACAGGCTTTGTGAAACTTGCATGCATGTGTGGGGGGGGGGGTCCTTAATGAAAATGTTGCCAGTGCACGTCACAGACATCTGGATGCTAATAACAGGAGCAAACCTCAATCCACAGAGCTTACCTTTCTCACCTGGTAAATTTATCTAGAAATTAAAATCCAGGCGGCTTAATTTCAAATCCTTCTCCCTGTCTTTTAGTATTGAGGAGATATAGCCCCCCCAACCCCTTATTAAGGGTAATAACCCCCACTGAGAAATTATAGCACCAAAATTTGGTAACACAGTGTTCCATAAAGCACAAAAAGAATGTGTGAAATTATGTCAACAGAGGATGCCTTGAAAAGTCAATAAGAATGCTTATGTTGACAACTATGTTGAAAAAACCAGCAGCTCCTATTCATGTATGATGATTGTGAAAAATGGTTTTTGTAGATAATGTCAATATGACTTACTTAGGTAATATATAAATTGTGAGTATCAGTTCTATACTTCATAAATGTACCTAGATTTTGAATACGCATTTTTCAAAATATATTCCTGGAGTCGGTGTATACTGAACTTCTATGCTGCTCCCACCATTTTCTAGCTTAAGCAAGTTATTTAACCTCTCTGAGCCTTGGTTGGGTCAGTTCATGTTTTAGTGTACTCACATTGCTGTAAAGAAATGCCTGAGGCTGGGTAATTTATAAAGAGTCTACCTGACTCCTGGTTCTGCAGACTGTACAAGAAGTGTAGTACCCAGGATTTGATTAAAGACTCAGGAAGCTTCTGCTCAGGCAGAAGGCCAAGGGGAGCACCACGCATTTCAAGGCAAAAGAGAAGAAGACCTGGGAGAGAGACAACAGGCTCTTTCTAAGAATCAGTTCTCATGGGAACTAAGGATGAGAACTCATTCATTACTGAAGGGATGGCACCAAGCTATTCATGTGCGATCTGTCCCCAAGACCTAAGCACCTCTTACTAGGCCCCAGCTGTAACACTGGGGATGAAATTTCAACATGAGATTAGGAGGGCCAAATAAACTGCATCCAAACCATAGCAGTTCCCATCTTTAAAATAATAGTACATAAGGATCATTGTCAAACTATCACTTATAAACCACTTAGAACAGTGCTTGGCATGTGATAAGTACCCAATTAACATCACGCACACACTATTCCACAAGCACACATACATTTTGATCATCTGTATGCAAACAGGAGTATTACTACCATGTGAATAAATAAACAGCCAAAGCCTCAATGATAGGTAAACTGACATATCTCCAGCTCTTCTAGCAGAACTAAAATGCTTACCTTTTTTTTAAGGGCAGAAAATCATGGGGATAGTAGAACACTTCTCTAAAAGACAAGGATATGAAAAACCATTTTAACACGCACATCATCAGCTTTTAATAGCCATAATTGTAAATGAGTTCATCAACTAAATAAGAATAAGTTGAATTCTGAAATTCTCTTGTGCTTGTCTGAGAGCCTAGCTTCAACATCTGAGGAGGAGGAGGACCTGACGACTGCAAGATGGCAATTTACAAAGTGTGATGAGGTGGTTTAATTTTGTGCATCTCCCACACCTCCCCATATATGCTTCAATCTGTACCACAAGAGTGAATTTATGTTACACCATTCCTGTTCTCACTATGTTCTTTGACGATTTTTCTCATTCCTTTATACTATCTGTGAAGGACAATTGCCTACTAATTATGCTTCTGCAGAATATGTATGTGCCTCTCAGGAACCTTGGTAACCCCACACAAAAAGTTTAAAGATACTTAAGGCATTATAGTCATTATTAGAAAAATCAGTCTATATTTATGTTTTTGTGTTCCTTACAATAACATTAGTAAAGAAAAGCAAAACTGCATTAGAGGAAACAAAAATGATCTCTATATACAAATGATATGCCACAGAACTCATTAAAAAAGAACTATTTGTAACAATGACCCAGATCAATGTTTTAAGTATCCATTAGATTTCTGTACATTAATGTTAATTAAGAACATAGACATCTGTTTATAAAACCCAAGAAATCCTACGCTATCCTAAGAATAACAACAAAAATGCTTTCCAAAAAAAAGCCCGTGAGTTTCATGCAGAAACACTAGGAAGAAACGTGTACATGTAAGAATCTAATTCCAAGCTCTTTCATCTATAAGAATATTTTTCACACTTCTAACACAACTTAGCGAAGTTTTCACTTGAAGATCATCATTCCATCAACTTTGCTGTCAAGGCTGTGATCTTGGTGAAAAGTTTTTGTAATGACACCACTGAGAAAACCATCAGAATGCTGCTCTTCACACCCCCGGCTGCAGGATGGACTGCCATCTGGGAGCACAGTTTGGGATTGCTTCTGTGTCAGGGGCACTCTGCTATACTGCACAGCCTGGGATTTCTCTGTTCTTCCCATGACCAGTAGCACATACTTGCAAGTCAGATGTCTCGGGTCAGGTTCCCATTCTGTTTCTCAGAACTTAGGACCTCTAATTCTCGTTACCCTTTGAGCCTCATCCTAGGCCACTCCCCCACGTGTCTGCTGCATTTCAACCACACCAACCATTTTCCAGCCTCCAAATGCACCAAGCTCTTGACCAACCCTTCTCTTTGTACATGCTATGCCTCTGCCTAGAACGTCCTTCCTTTCCTCACTGGCCTGTCAGGCCAGCACCTAAACACTTTCCAAGTCCCAACAGTGTGCTTGAGTGAGGATACAGTAGTGACAGAGTTGGTGATTTCTTCCTCAACAGTGGCAGTTCACGGAGTCCTTCCAGGCCATTTACTTGATTTCACATCAGTCTCCCTCATTAACTGCAAACGCCTTCAGGTCATTACTCAAATTTCTCCATTCCAATGTAGCTCACTTCCTGAGCTAAACTCCATAAATGTGAGTGGATTAGCAAAAACTGCCATTTACTGAGAACTTACCAAGTAGCAAGCTTTTACATTTTTTATCTCATTCAACAATCCCATGAGGAAATGATAGGCGACAAAAATCAGATTTCTAGGAACCACAGATGGTGGCCTTCCTAGTGATAAATGAACAAATAAAGAAATGAGTGACTAGATGACAAAAAAGTCTTTCCAATAAACTGGAATTTGGGGGCTAACCATCAGCCATCACCATTGACTCTCTTTTGCATTTCCACCACTACCCTCTAGTTCGAGCTCCCATCATCAGCCCTCTTCTGGACTACTGCAGATGTTCTCTGGCTATATCCAATTTTGACTCTTTAAATCTATTCCATAAAAATTACAAAATTGTTTTTAAAATCCTATGTGCATGTTTGTACTCCTAAGAGTCCAGAGTTTACCTATAAGAGTTATATCATTTGGGGACTGATCAGACAGTACTTTGAAAAAATATTGTCATTAATACACTCTTGGACATTTGAAAAACCACCTTCTAATGGTGATCTGTCATGAAATTTCAGTCCCTGTCTTTGTACTTTTGTTTATAATTTCATTGACTACTTTCATTATCACAGACAAATGCAAAAGGATATATCTAAATAATATAAATGATGGCTTCAGGCCAACAGATAGGAAAATGATATCACTGATGACTATAAGAAGAAAGGTTTTAAAGTATTCACATCAAAGTGATGGGAGAATTGAGACATTCAATGCTATATGAACTGGGCTCAAAAAAACATGCATCTTAGCAATGACCACCATGTTTATGTCATAAGCAACAATTTGGGCTTCAGCAAAACATCCTTTACCCCACTAAACTGATTGTATTTTATATTTACATATTTGTTTGTATGTAAATTATAAATTTGCTTTTATTTAAAAGTAGTATGTGTTATTAGTACAAAGAATTTATACTTTGTTTTACATTTATGTAAATTTAAGGAACAAAATAATATAAGTAATTTAGGTAAACAATGGGAGTTAACAAAAAAAATTGTTTTCCTTTAAAATGTTTATTCAGCATATTAATACTGACTAAACTTTCCCAAATAGTTCATATATTAGCCCTTTTTAAGTAGTTAACATCTCTCTATAACCAAAAAGCTAAAATCCCAACTGGCTCAGAGTCCCTGTGAAACACATCTTTGCTTTGAAATAGACTTGTACTTTCCTAAGCAAGGCCACTTTTTTGTAGAATACACATACTGTATTTGTTCTTGACAAACTCCATGCGTTACCTGTCCAACTGAAATTTCAATCATGTTTTGATACAGATCTCTAGCTTTAAAAAAATTGTACTGTAAGTCTAAAATGAGACAGAGTATGTAGCAATTCATTATTTTTCCTTTTTTCCAAGGCAGAAATAGGTCAAGTACATGGAGAAGAGGTATCTTTTAAAATACTGAAAATGTTTCTCTGTGGCAGTTGTTTATGTGTCTAAATTTGAGGAGATAACAAGTAGTTTTGCAAAACACTATGGCAGGTAGAGCTCTAAACTTGATATTTTTAATATTCTGAAAATAGTGTTCTTTGTTGAGATAATGGCCTACTGAGGAAAACCATAGTAATTCTATTAAAATCAACAGTTTAAAATGCCATAGACCAGTGCACACTTGTACACTGGGCAATACCTCAGAAATCTATTAGCTAAAAGTACAATAGATAGAAAAGAACAAAAGTTGGTAGGCTATGCAATGTGGCATTTCAAAATTGCTGCAATCTCCCTGATTATCAGAAGTAATTGAACTCTTTAAGAGGATCTCACGGTCCTTTTCATATGGCTTATTTCTTTATCATGTACTTTATCTCCACTTTCTATAGATCACATCCTCAACTATGACATTTCTTCAAGAATCCAATTGACTGGCAATCTTATTTATATTTTTCTTCCCAAAAGGGTAGCATAGACTTCCTGTTCCAGCCACAACACAGTAATAGCTATCACTCTTACCTTTCATTACATAAAACTATATAACACTAGGCAAAATATAGGGACTATTTTTAGGCATTGGAAGTCCAATCCCACATGGCTATGATCCTTGAGAAAACTCTGGCTTTTTGCCTAGGGCCCCTTTTCAAACTGTGAGACACAGAGCAGTGGATGGAATAAACAGCATCCTGTGTTGGAAAGAGGCAAAAGGAAGAGGTGCAGAGAAGGAGCTCCAGAAATCTGCACAGAGTCCCCCAAGAACTCTATGAAGTCTCCAGATCTGGCCAATGGCTAAACCATACATGTCCAGGGCAAGACTCTAGTCAATGGGCAGTGAACAGCCCTTGGAAGCTGTCAGCTGAATAGATTCCAGGGGTCACACGGCACTGGGAAACACTGAATTATGTCCATTCAGAGTGGGGCAACCTCTCTGAATACCCAGACCCTTCAATCCCAAAAAGCGTAGACCTGAGGAGCAGAGCCACGCTTACCTAAGCTAAAGCCAACCTGAACAGAGTCAGGATAATTCTCAGGAAAGTGACTGCCTTTCAGAACAGAGCTCAGCAATCTTCAAAGGAACGTGCAAAATCAAATAGGATGCAAAGGACCTGTCATAGCTAAAACAACCTCAAAAAGGAAGGACAGAGGGAAAGAAAGAAAGAAGGAAGGATAAACCAAGGAAACAAGAAATGAAGGAAGGAAAGGAATGAAAGAAGGGAAGGAGGTTAGTTGGAGGAATTATACTACCTAATTTCAAGTCTTACTCTAACACAGTAATCAGAATAGTGTGGTATTAGAATAGATCAGAGTCCAGAAACAGAGGCATAGTTAAATGTCCAAAATTTTGACAAAAGCACCACAGAAATTTCATGGCAATAAAATATGTTTTCAGTAAACTATGCTGGAACAATTGGATATCTATATAGAAAAAAAATCATCCTTGAATAACATTTCACACCATAAAAACAGAAATAAATTCAAAATACATTATAGATCTCAATGTAAAAAAGTAAAAACTTATAGGATTTTGAAAGCACAAGAAAGTGTCTCTGAGATTTTGGGATAGGCAAAGATTTATTAGACAGAGGAAAGAAAGTATCAGGTATAAAATAAAAAAAATTGATAAACTGGATTTTACTGAAATGAAAACCTTTTGTTCTTCAAAAGACTTCATTAAGAAAATAAATAGATGAGTACAATGAATTAAATAGTGTCCCTTCAAAACTTCATGTCCACTGGAACTTCAGAATATGACCTTACTTGGAATTAATTAAAATGAATTCACACTAGATTTATCTGGGTCCTGAATCCAATGACTAGTGAAAGAAGGCTCATGTGAACACCCAGAGACACAGAGACAGACACACGGAGGGAAGAAGGCCATGTGAAGATGGAAATAAAAACAGGAATGATATATATCCTGAAGACCAAAAATCACATCATAATAAAGATATTTGTACCAGAATGTTTATTGCAGCCCAATTCATAATTGCTAAGTCGTGGAAGAAGCCCAAATGCCCATCGACCCACGAATGGATTAATAAATTGTGGT
>CAUYON010011423.1:0-16366 GCA_963573935.1 Arctocebus calabarensis
AGCAACCTCCAGCTCTTGGGCGTAAGCGATTCTCTTGCCTCAGCCTCCCGAGTAGCTGGGACTACAGGCGCCCGCCACAGCGCCCGGCTATTTTTTTGTTTTTGCAGTTCGGCCGAGGCCGGGCTTGAACCCGCCACCTTCAGTATATGGGGCCGGCGCCCTACTCGTTGAGCCACAGGAGCCGCCCCTTTTTTGAGCTTTTTTGAGTCAGAAGTTCAGATTATTGATTTTTAAACCTGTCTTGTTTTCACATGTGTGTTTTCTATATAAAATATTCTTCTCTACTTCTTGAGCTGCATTATACAAGTTTGATATGTGGTATTTACTTTCTATTTCCATTGTGATTTCTCTGGTACACAGGTCATTTAGAAGTTTATTGTTTAATTTCTTAATATTTTAGCTTTTAAAAAATTATTTTCAATTTAACTCCCATGGTGTTCAGAAAATGCACTTTTTTAATTTTTGAGACAGAGTCTTACGCTGTCACCCTGGGTGGAGTGCCGTGCCTTCATAGTTCACCGCAACCTCAGATTCCTGGGCTCAAGCAATTCTCTTGCCTCAGCCTCCCAAGTATGTGGGATTACAGGCGCCCACCACAGCGTCTGGAGTCTATTTTTTTGTTGCAGTTATCGTTGTTTTAGCTGGCTCGGGCCGGATTCGAGCCCACCAGTCTTTGTGTACATGTGACTGGTGCCTTAACCGCTGAGCTATGGATGCTGCCCTGAAAATACACTTTTTTGGGGGAGACAGAGTCTCACTCTTGTTCTTCAGGTGAGAGTGCTCTGGCATCATTCTAGCTCACTGCAACCTCAAACTCGTGGGTTCAAGCAATCTTTCTGTCTCAGTCTCCTGAGTAGCTGGGACTATAGGCACCCACCAGCACGCCAGGCTAATTTTTCCTATTTTTAGTAGAGATGGGATTTCATTCTTGCTCAGACTGGTCTTAAACTCCTGAGCTCAATAGATGTTCCCACCTCAGCCTTCTGGAGTGGTAGGATCACAAGCATGAGCCACCATGCCCTGCTCAGAGAATGTATTTTTTACATATTGTAAACAGATATATCTGTGTTAATCACGTATACTAGAGGATATATTATTTATTACTTCAGTCCATTTATATCTATCTGTGGTGATTAGTTTTATAGCCGAGCCTAGGGTCTGTTTTGATAAATGTTAGTTATATGTGCTGTAGAAGTCTTTACTTCCACTCAGTAATATTTTGAGGATCTCAGTGTGGATACTTTGTATATCTTTAGTTAAATACAGCATATACTGCAGTGTTGAGTTTAGTGTTCTCTAAATTACCAATAGGTTAAATTGTTTGTTTTATTTCTTACTTATTGCATTGAGATGTAATTCACTTACTATAAAGTCCACTGTATTTTGGATATCTACAAGGTTGTACAACCATCACCACTGTCTATTCCAGGACATATTCATTACCCCAAAATTAAACTTAATATCACTTAGCGGTTACTTACTGTCTCTCCCAAACCTCCAGCCTCTGGCATCTACTACTCTACTTTGTTTATAAATTTGCCTATTCTGGACATTTCATGAGTGGAACCATACAATTCTTGGCCTTTGTGGCTAACTTTTTATTTTTATTTTTTTTACTGAGTATAATGTTTTCAAAATCCATCCATGTTATAGCATGTATTGGTATATTATTATTATTATCATCACTATTTTTTGAGACAGCGCCTCAAGCTGTTGCCCTGGGTAGAGTGCCTTGGCATCATAGCTCACAGCAACCTCCAACTCCTGGGCTCAAGTGTTTCTCCTGCCTTTGCCTCCCAAGTAGCTGGGACTACAGGCACCTGCCACAATGCCTGACTGTTTTTTGGTTGCAGCTACCATTATTGTTTGGCAGGCCAGGCTGGATTCCAACCCCCCAGCTCAGGTGTATGTGGCTGGCGCCTTAGCCTCTTGAGCCACAGGCACCGAGCCATTGGTATATTATTTTAAGGGCTGAATAATGATGTTTCATTGTATAGATACACCACATTTTGTTCATCTGTTTATCAGTTGCTATATGGATTATTTTCTTTTGTATTTATTTTTATTTTTAAAGTTTTTATTTTTATTTATTTATTTTTTTTGAGACAGAGTCTTACTGTGTTGCCCTGGGTAGAGTGCGGTGGTGTCACAGCTCATAGCCACCTCAGACTCTTGGGCTTAAGTGATTCTCTTGCCTTGGCTTCCCAAGTAGCTTGGACTACAGGTGCCCCGCACAATGCCCAGCAATTTTTTTGCTGCAGTTGTCATTGTTGTTTAGCAGCTGGCTGGGTTTGAATCCACCTGCCTTGTATGTAGCCCACGCCCTAACCACTACACTGAGCTACAGGCGCCGAGCCGATTTGGATTATTTTCACTTTTGGCTATTATAAGTAATAGTGTTATAAACATTTATGTGCAAGTTTTTGTGTTGTCATGTGTTTTCATTTCTCCTAGGAGTACAATTGCTAGGTCATATGGTAATTTTCTGTTTACTCAATTTTTGAGGAACTGCCAAAGTGTTTTCCAAAGTGGCCAAATCATGTTACATTCCCAACAGCAATGTATGAAGATTCCAATTTCTTGACATTCTTGTCAATACTAGTTATTGTTTCCCAGTCTTTGCTGAGGGGCTCTGAGGTGTGCTTGTTGGGACACATCTTCAGCACCATTACCAGGCTTCCAGCTCTGCGGTAGGAAAAGAAAAAAAGTTCTGCTGTCAGAAGACATTAAGAGGGGCAGTGCCTGTGGCTCAGTGGGTAGGGCGCCAGCCCCATATACCGAGAATGGAAGGTTCAAGCCCAGCCCCAGCCAGACTGCAACAACAACAAAAAATAGCCAGGTGTTGTGGCGGATGCCTGTAGTCCCAGCTACTCGGGAGGCTGAGGCAAGAGACTCGCCTACGCCTGGGAGTTGAAGGTTGCTATGAGCTATGTGACACCACAACACTCTACCAAGGGTGATAAAGCGAGACTCTGTATCTACAAAAAAAAAAAAAAGACATTAACAAAAGATAAAAGCAATTGACTAATAATCATATCATTAGCCATCAAAAAAAGGCAAATAACCATGAAATACAACTATATATCCCCCTAAAACGCCTAAAGTAAAATTTAAAATGCCAAATATTGTAAGAATGTAGGAAACTTAACTCATAAAACCACTGACAGGAACATAACATGTACTAAGTTTTCCATTTTGAAAAAGTTTAGTCATTTCTGAATTAAACATAAATCTACCCGAGCACATAGCAATTTCACTAGTAGGTATTTACCCACATCCACATAAACATAAATGAAAGACTGTTCATAGAAGCTTTAGTCATAGTAACCCAAAACTGGAAACAACCAAAGTCCATGAACAGGAGACTTATTGATATATAAATACAATGGAATGTAATTTGGCAATAAAAGGGGCAAACTAGGCAGCGCCTGTAGCTTAGTTAGTAGGGCACCAGCCACATACACCCAGGTTAGCAGGTTCAAACTTGGACTGGGTCACCTAAACAATGACAACTGCAAAAAAAAATAGGCATTGTGGCAGGCTCCTGTAGTCCCAGCTACTTGAGTGGATGACACAAGAGAATCACTTAAGCTCAAGAGTTTGAGGTTGCTGTGAGCTGTGACCCTGGGGAACCTACTGAGGGCAACATAGTGAGACTCTGTCTCAAAAAATAAAATAAAATAGGCAAACTACAAAATGGGCGACTCTCAAAATTATTAACTTGAACATAATACAAAAGTACATAATACGTAATTATCAAACAAATATAATATGAGTAATCAGATGTAAATAGTCCTTACAATATGATTCCATTTATATGAAGTTCTTGAATAGGTGAAACTAGTATCTATTATAAGAGAAGTCTGAAAGTGATTGTCTGGGTGGGGAGGCAAATGACATGAACTGAAAAGAAGCATACCAGGGACATAAAGAGGATTGCTATCTCAAACTGCATGTCCTTTACACAAATATACAGACTGTAAAAATTCAGCGAGTTTAGAAGCCATTATTTTACTACATTTAAATTATGTTGTCCTCATTAAAAAAAAAAAGTGAACAGACTAGGGAACTATTTGTGTCCCTTGGCTAGAAAAGGCCTATCCTTCCATTCTAGATCCCAGAAACAGGCCTCTGTCAAGCATCGTCTATTTTGCTTTCTATTGGATCATTCTTTTCAGCACACAAATATGTTAAAAATGTCAACGTCTCCCAGCAAAAGCCTCAACCCAGCATGTATTTCCAACTACTACAATCTCCCTCCTTCGCTTTACTCTGAAACACTTCTAAAAGTTGTCAATACTCTATTAACAGCAAGTTCCCCTAATATAGATAAAATTATTCATTTTAAATTCAATTTTCATGAACACATGTGTGATATAATGACTAACTGATATTCAGGGTTTTGTTAAAAATGCTTTTTTTGCTATGTTATCTCTTTGAAATCCTCAAAATAACTATGTAGTATAGCTATTACTATAAACTATTTGACAGATAAGGAAGCATGAGGTTCAATAAGGTTAAAACTGGCCAAAGGTCAAGACAACAAATAAAGGATTCCTAACTTCAAATTGTGAGCTTTCTTGCTCAGTATATTACTATATTTAGATGTTCAGAACTCTCTGTTAACATAATAAAAATGCCTAGCTAATTAAAAATATCAAAATCTAGTAAAAACAGACTAATTATTTCACTGTCTTATGGTCCTATCGCAAATAACTTGCAACAACCAAAACCTACCACAACAATATATTATAGTGTAAGATAATTATTTCAATTTAGCCTTAATAGTATCCAAAAGAAAAAAAAATAAATTTTAAAAAAAGATAATTTATTATCCAAGTGGAACACTTTTGTTGGACACTTTATGTCTGAATGATAGGCATGATACAGGATTCTCCAAGGCAAACTGGGACATATGGTCATCCTATTCATAAGCTATTTTAAAAATTACAGCTTGGGTTTATGCCAGGGAAAACTGGGGAGAAGAGATAAAAAATTAAAATCTACGATTATATGTTTTTTCTGAGATAGTGTTATTCAGGCTACAGTGTCCTGGTGTCAAACCAGCTCACAGCAACCTCGAACTCCTGGGTTCAAGCGATCCTCCTGCCTCAGCCTCCCAACTACCTGGAACTACAGGCATCTGCCACAAGGCCCAAATAATTTTTTTCCTTTTTTTTTTTTCTTTTTTTACGGATAGGGGTCTTGCTCTTGCTCTAGCTGTCCCTGAACTGAGCTCAAGGGATCTGCCCACCTCAGACTCATATAGTGCTGGGATTACTGGCATAAGCCTCTGTGCCTGTCCATCCTTGTGTTTTATTACAGTACTTTTAAAATAATTTTAAAAGTTTTTTTTTTTTTTGAGACAGAGTCTCAAGCTGTCACCCTGGATAGAGTGCTGTGGCATCACAGCTCACAGCAACCTTCAATTCCTGGGCTCAAGCGAGTCTTCTGCCTCTGCCTCCCAAGTAGCTGGGACTACAGGCGCCTGCCACAACGCCCGGGCATTTATTGGTTGCAGCTGTCATTGTTGTTTGGCGGGCGGGGCTGGATTCAAACCTGCCCGCTCAGGTTTACGTGGCTGGCGCCTTAGCCTGTTGAGCCACAGGTGCCAAGACTAAAGTTTTTTTTTTTAATAACTTAAAGCCAAGCAAGTATGAAGAGATAAAGAGACATGACCATTAACCAATATTGCAGGGAAGGGTTAACATTCAAATGGTCATCATTTTGGTTCAGGTTTTATCTTTAACAGTTCTGCTTTAATGTAGCAATACTGTGGCTGGAAAGATTGGGACTTAGAAATCCTTGTATGCTCTTCCAAACAAAGATGACCTATTTATAAATATGAGCATTAACAGCTGACAACATTGCACATAAGAGAAAGATTACTTACTGTTTTAGTTCTTCAAAATATTTCATAAATGAAACAATTTCATTTTGTTTTAAAACCTTATTTGCCTAAGAAATCACATACCATAAAACAGTTTGTGTAGTAATTTGAATTATAATTTTTACTTAGAAACACAGGTCAAAATGAGTTTGAAAACTCTATTTAAAGGATCTAAAGGAAATAACTCAATAAAGACAGTTTTAATCTTAGCCAGATTTTAGTCTCCATATGAATGTTCTCTGTCTAAGTGGTTTGGCAGATTCCATTGGACATAACTCAGAGTCTTGAGTGTTAGAAGAAAAATATTCCAGGACCCCACCCACAACCCACATAAGTTTTCCAATGTAGGTCTAAACCACAGAAGTGGTTCCAGAATCATCATGTAGAGCACAGTCATGTCCAGAGTCCCAGAATAGTCTTAGACCACATCTGACCTATCTGGGCAGGCCAAAGAAGAGGGCTCCTTATCTCTATAGTAAACTCTCTGTCTCCCCAACTTCCTTCCCCAATCTTCCCTGGTACAAACTGAAGCACTAAGCAATGCCCAAAACCAGACTAGACATTGACTGTTAAGAAAACAAGGCAATATTCAGAGGGGAATTTTGAAATATTGTTGGCTTAGTGAAAAATGCATGAAGTAGGAGTCAGAAGATCTAAATTCTATCTTAGGTTCTACTACTGTCTGAGTAGGACATATCACTTCACTTTGGACACTAGGGCTAGTATACAAAAAGAAAAACAGTAAAATGCCTTCTAAGATCCTCTTTCAGTCCTGATATTCTACATCGCCCTGTGTCTCCGGCTTCAACTTTCTTATTAGGGCAATTCAAAATGACAAAAGCATCAGTTTACCAAATATGCTATTTACCAAATGAAGACCAATTGGAAGCTGATACAAAAACAAAGGATAAAAGTTGTTGTGCAAGGAAAATTGGTTTAGGAAGCTATAAATTTGGAGTCTTCATCAGTAATGATGTAGAAGGAGTAGAATACAAATGATGAAAGATACTAAATTTTAAAAAATACAACTTTCACTTAAAATCATTAGACATTCTTTCTTTTTTAATTTCAAATTAATATATGGGTACAAATGTTTAGGTTACATTGCTTTCAATTCTAAGGTAAAGTTCAAGTTGCAGTTTAGCCCTTCACCCTCACATTGTGCACATTAGGTGAGATCCTTCCAGCTGTCCTCCTTTTTTCCTTCTTAGAAATTCTTCACAGGGAATTTGGGTGAATGTGGGTGAGGCAACATGGCTCATGCCTGTAATCCTAGCACTCTGGGAGGCCAAGGCAAGTGGACTGCTTGAACTCACAGTTTGACACCAACCTGAGCAAGAGCAAGACCCTGTCTCTAAAAAGTAGCCAGGCACTGTGGCAGGCACTTGTAGTCCCAGTTACTTGGGAGACTAAGGCAAGAGGATCACTTGAACCCAAAAGTTTGAGGTTTCAGGGTGTGGCTCAGCGAGTAGGGCACCAGCCCCATATACCAAGTGTGGCGGGTTCAAACCGGCCCTGGCCGAAATGTAAAACCAAAAGAAAAAAAAAAAAATAGCCAGGCGTTGTGGCAGGCGCCAGAGGCTGAGGCAAGAGAATCGCTTAAGCCCAGGAGTTGGAGGTTGCTGTGAGCTGTGTGATGCCATAGCACTCTACCAAGGGCAATAAAGTGAGACTCTGGGTCTACAAAAAAAAAAAAAAAAAGAGTTTGAGGTTTCTGTGAGCTATGACACCACAGCACTCTACCCAGGGTGATAAAGTGAGACTCTTTCAAAAAATAATAAATAGAAATAGAAAAACTAGTTGGGTGGGCACCTGTAGTCCCAGCTAGTTGGGAGGTTGAGGCAGGAGGATGAATTGAACGTAGGAATTTGAGGCTTCTCTGAGCTAGGCTGACACCAGGGCACTTTAGTTTATGGTAACAGATTCTGTCTCAAAAACAAAACAAGAAAAGAAAAGAAAAGGTAGAATGCTACACTAGACAGGGCACTGAATGTGATAACCTAGAGTTCTGGGTTCTTGTTCAAGATCTGTGACTTATGTTATATGAACCTGAACAAATCACAGTATTTCAGGGCTTCAGTTTTTTCAACTAGCAAATGAGATAATTACATAGGTACGTTTATTACCTGCTCCAAATTTTAAGATTCAAACATTTCTTTTCAGATGGCACTATTCTCTAGAGGGTTCAGAGAGCTTTTAATAAGAGTATGCTCTGTTTATAAAATGCTTTCTAACATAAAAGCATTTTTTCACTTATCTAAGAACACTGCATGATATAAATGAGCATCATCAATACAGACTTAAATGTCCATAGCAGAAGAGGGAAACAGAAGATCATAAAAGATCATAAAAAGGCTTCAGATAAACCCCGGTATGCTGACCACTGGTCCTCATTGATTTTTAATCCCATATTCTTTCTTAGTCATTGTAAAGAGTCACATATTAATAAATATAGCAACAATTATTTTAAGTGTGGTATAAAAACAAGAACACTGGGCTCGGTGCCTGTGGCTCAACGGGCTAAGGCGCCAGCCACGTACACCTGAGCTGGCAGGTTCGAATCCAGCCCAGGCCCACCAAACAACAATGACGGCTGGAACCAAAAAATGGCCAGGCGTTGTGGCGGGCACTGTAGTCCCAGCTACTTGGGAGGCGGAGGCAAGAGACTCACTTAGGCCCAGGAATTGGAGGTTGCTGTGAGCTGTGATGTCACGGCACTCTATCCAGGGTGACAGCTTGAGGCTCTGTCTCAATAAAAAAACAAGAACATTGGATATGCCTTCAGATTTGGATATCCTGCAATCACTCTCCTCACCAGTAAAGGGGGGTCAATAATATCTATCTTTGGCCTACTATTAGACTGACCATAAAATGGGAACAAACCTAACATCATAATTGTGAAAACTAAAGATATGACATAACTGCATTAAACGCAGTCCTCCAACTCGAGGGGGACTGGTGGTATCTACAGAACTACCAACTCATTCAAAACTGTCACCATACACGTTCTAGAGTCGCTTCACCTTCAGTGGTCTCCCCCCCCCCTCCACTTTTTGAACCTAACTTTCTTTGCAGGACCAGAAGAAAGCAAAAGAGTTACAAGAGTTGTCTCTCATACTTTATAATTTTACAAAGAAGCCACTGCTTTTTCAGAAAATTTTAGTATACTGTTTCTATAAAGGCACCATGCAAAGCACTAGATCTGGAAATCTTCATTCAATTCTTAACTTTGCCACTAATTTTGCTCAAGGAACTCAACTTTTCTTTGTCTCAGTTTCCTTGGGTATAAAATATAGCAGCTAGCTTAGGTAACATCTAAAAGAGCTTTTTCAAACCACTTCAGTATAGGTCAAGACTGTGCAAAAATGTAGACTAACATCTGAAGAAACAAGCATAAATAAATTTACTATCATTTATCTGTCCTACCAAAATGTCAAATCAACCTGATGACAACCTTTAAATCAGTCTTTTAAAAACAACCATTCACATGGCGGTGCCTTTGGCTCAAAGGAGTAGGGCGCAGGCCCCATATGCCGAAGGTGGTGGGTTCAAACCCAGCCCCGACCAAAAACTGCAAAAAAAAAAAAAAAAAAAATTCACTTCCTACATTAAGACACATCCTGTTATCACTTGCTGAACAGCAGCAGCTTTTGGATTTGGCTGTTTCTGCAATGAGGAAGAGCCAAGATGATGGTCAATTAAAATTAAATCAACATAATAACTGATAGTTAATATAGAATGTATTTGACCTACAGCATTCCGTAACAAAGGGAACAGAAGTAGGAGTGGGGAAAGAGTGGTGTAACAGCATGATTCTAATTCATCCTAAAGATACCATGAGCCTTAAGAGACTTTTATATGCCCTCAAATAATTTACTGTGAAACTTATCCATGAGGCCTCCATGTTTTAGCACCTGAATTTCTTTTGCATAATGAGATGAGTACTCTTGGTCTGTTAACATAGAATTATGCAGTTTAAGAGAGGGAATGTCCCAGTTCAGCACAATTATATCTTAACCTTATCTTACCTGAGGGTTACTTCTAAAGCTATCTCTAAGCGGCACCTTCTAAAGCTATCTCTAAGCAGCACCTTCTAAAGCTATCTCTAAGCAGCACCGTAGCTCAGTGGGTATGCAAGCCACATACCCCATGCCTGGCAGGTTCAAACCCGCCTGGGCCAGCTAAAACAACAATGACAACTGCAACAACAAAAAAATAGTCAGGCGTTGTGGCAGGCTCCTGTAGTCCCAGCTACTTGGGAGGCTGAGGCAAGAGAAATACTTAAGCTCAAGTTTGAGTTTGCTGTGACCTATGAAGCCACGGAACTCTACCCAGGAGGACAGCTTGAGACTCTGTCTCAAAAAATAAATAAATAAATAAATAAATAAAAGAAAGCTATCTCTTAAATACAGTGTAATCAAAATTACTATTTAGAAGCCTTAAATCACCAGGACTTAGGGCCCTGGAAAGCTCATAGACCAAAAAGTAATTTATTTTATTTCTCTTCATATTTGTGCTAGGGCTTTGCTTTCTCTGCGACACTATAGTCCAAGGTCTACTTTTAAAGACACAGGTCAGAACACTGGCTAAATATGGCAATATCTCTTTTTATAAATAGTTAAATTAGCATAAGTTAAACATTCAGTGCAAGCTACTGGCAGAAAGTGGACAAGCCCATTATCCTGTCGCCATTAACAACAACAAAAAGGAACCTTCAAAACTCTGGAAGGAGCAATTGGGGGGGGGGGAAATCTCCAGTTTTATTGCTTTCCTTACATCTCAAAAATCACTTCACCTGTGACCTCAGCTAAAAGAAGGTAAACAATATGGCACTTTCGGGAACCAGGGTACTAATTCCAGCCATAAGCAAACATTTCAGCGGCACACAGTTTCAAAACTTGGAGTCAATACACCTGCAACAGAGAAGGGTCAACTTTGGAGTTGTGCTCAAGGCCAACAATGAAGTTCTGTGAGAAGGCATGACATGCAGACGTGGACACACACCGTGCACGTCACGTTACCCTGGGCCGTGGGTCACCGCCGGGGTGGGGGAAGGGTGTTGGCATTTTGCATGAGAAATCCACACTACACACACAAGAAAGCCTCACACCCTGAATCTGGGCGAGGGACACCTCAACGAAGCAGCAGCTAATAGGGCTCTGCCATGTGCCACAGACCCAAAAACTTCTGAGGAAAGCAGAAATGCCCACATGAGAAGTGCAGGAAGAATCTCCAACACGAGGGGAACCGACGGCAAAGGGAGGCTCCAGACCACCCAGGAAGGAGAAGGGGGCGACAGCTCGGAGACTGCAGGGAAGCTAACGCCCAGCTGCGGAGCAGTGTAAGCCGCCGGCTTCTCGTTACCTGACGGACGACATGCCTTCACCTTCCTGCCCCAAGCCACAGCGCCCGCGTCCGATGCTCTGCGTCCGCTCCGGCAGCTGCAGGTAATACGGCAACGGCTCGGCTGCTCTGGCTCTCAGCAACTGGGAGCGCGTCCTCACACACCCCGCGCGCGAGCCGCCCCGGGCCAGCCGGCTCCGAGCGCTGATTGGCCGCCGCCTGAGGGAGGGCGGGCACTCCGCCCCCGGGCGGACGGCTGGAGAGCTTCCCGGGGCGCAGTGGACCGAGGCGAGCAGCCCGCGCGTCTCGTGCAGGTTCGTCGGCCCGCGGGCTAGCAGGCTGGCTAGCGGGCGTGGTGGCCATCTTGAGTCCCGGTACCAGCATCCCCCGCCGCCCCCTGAGGCTCACAGAACGTGGGGTTGGGTGCCCGCCTCAAAAATGGCCGCCCCTGTGGCAACTGGCTTAGCGTCACATGGCCTCGGTATACCTCTGTAAGCTCAGGTCTCTAACGGCACGTGGGACGCTGTCAGGGCAACTCTTCAAGGATGGGGTCTAACAGCCTGCAAAATCCATTTGCAGTAGAGGGAGAAAAAGAAAACCTCCTGGCAAGCCTCAGCCTGGGGGAAATCGAACACGTGGCAACAGCAACATGACGTAGCCTCTGAGAGTCAATTGCTGGATATGAAGATCCCAAACGTTCTTGAACTTCAGAAACACTTAAAGTGATTCATTTAATATGGAACTGTCAGGGGTTCACTCTTAAACTTTAGAAATTGGAATCAAGAAAGGTGAGGCCCAGGCATTGCTATTTTAGTATGTACCTGGAAACCCAGCTACACGGAAAATTTTACAACCTTTGGGCCAAACTAGCACCACTCAGACTATCCTATTTGCCACATTGACCTCACTTTCCTGAAAAGGATGCAGGCTATAAATCAAACATCTAAGGCTATAGGGGAAAAACTGGAAGATATCCTAACTCCTGGCTCTAACTTTCCAAGTTTGTGCGGTGAAAGGGCTAAGAAACTGACACTCACGGAAAACGCCTAAATTAATTCGGGGCAGGGGTGGGGGTGTGGGCAGTAAATCAGTAAATGCTTTATGACACAAATAGCTTTTCTTTATTCTTTCTTTATTCTCCATACAAAAATACTTGTACTATTAGACTACAGCATGTTGTGGCATCCATTTACTTATCATATAGGATGTTTATCAATTATAAGTCTGAAATCAGTTAAAATTATATACACAACCAAATACCAGGTGATACTGAAATGTAGCTGATGAGACAGAAAAACTATTTTATTTCAATTCGTTTAAATTTAAAAAGTAAAGCAATATAAATATTTTCCCATTAAACACAATTTTACTGTTTTGGTTGGACTACATCTCACTTTTTTAACTGTTGAAAATTTAACATCCAGTCTGGCATAGCAGCTCATACCTGTAATCCTACCATTTTGGGAGACAAGACAGGAGGGTCCCTTGACCAAAAGCAAGACCCCCCTCTCTGCTGAAAATAGAAAAAAATAGCTGGGCCTTGTGCCCAGTCACAGTTAGTGGGAAGGCTGCAGCAAGAGGGATCCCTTGGGCCCAAGAATTTGAGGTTCCTATAAGCAAGGCTAATGCCATGGCACTCTAGGCTGGAGAAACAGAGTGAGACCTTGTCACAAAAAAAAAAAAAAAAAAGTTAATATAAAATTAAGACATGAAGAGTATACACATACTAGATTTTTTAAGATTCAGTATAAAAATAAGAAATACCTATTAATTTTTATATTGATATGTTAGCTATACCATTTAATATTAGATATATTATTCAGATTAAACTGTTTCTTTTTTTCTTTTTTTTTTGAGACAAGAGTCTCAAGCTATTGCCCTGGGTACAGTGCCATGGCACTGCAGTTCACAGCAACCTCAAACTCTTGGACTTAAGCAATCCTCTTGCCTCAACCTCCCAAGTAGCTAGGGCTACAGGTACCCACAACACCCGGCTATTTTTTTGTTGCGGTTGCCATTGTTGTTTTAGCTGGTACAGGCCAGGTTCAAAACCACCAGCCTCAGTGTATGTGGCCGGTGCCCTACCCACTGAGCAACGGGTGCCTGTTTACTTTTTAATGTGGCTACTAGAAAATTTATGTGTCTTGCATTATATTTCTACTGGACAGTGCTATTATACAATCTAAGTTAGCCTTCTTTTCTTATCTATCACTGCCCTGTAACAGAATTATGTTCACAAAATTAAATTAGTGAAAGGCGAAAAATTGTATAATATGAAGAGAAACCAGATTATCACAAAATGAAATTTGTAAGGAAGCCAATTTATACAAATCTGTGTTTCCTTGCTAATCACATAAAACATCAAATATTTCAAAACACTTTAAGGTTCCTTAGAAAATGCTATGTCTAAGTGATGATAAAGTATGTCTGAGGAGAAAAAAAGAAAGAAAATGCTATTTTTAGCACTGTTCTCTTTAATTTGGGAAATGCCTATCCAGAATGATACCACAAACTAAAATCTGATATGTTCAAGCCGTGAGTAAAGTTGTTAAAACAATTAGCTATATATACTTGGCATGGTGAGACTTTAACCAAAAGTCCACAAGCAGAATTAACCAGTTGTTCCTCTGTATTAAATAGGCCCCAAAGCCAAGAAGCAGCTGGACAGCAATCTCAAGGGGTGGAGACACTGATTCAAGCATCACCCTCCTCTTGTGGAAAATGTTAATTGTTAACTCATATAAACTAAAACTATCCAAAAATAATCCTTAGGATTTCAAAACCTCAATTTAACTTTTAATATGGGGCATAGTATAGGGTAAACCAGTGCTTCTCAAACTTTAATATACATACAAATCACTTAGGGAATCTTGTTAAAATGCAGGTTTGATTCAGTAGGTCTTCCACCCAGTCTTTCTTAATACACACACACACACACACACACACAAACAGACACACAGAGTTAACGGAGTACTTCTTTTGGTCAATTTGCTAAGCAATTTATTTCAACCCTATTCTTTTCCTAAAGGCTTATCTAGTTTACATTCTAGTTTAGGGGAAAACCTCAAATGGAAATCTTTAACCTTCAGTAACCTCCTTACAATTTAAATATTGAGTCAGGATAGTTTGCTCTTGATAAGACTGATAAGTAAATATTCTACCTACCTATTAATCTTGTGATTAGTCTTCCCCTATAAAAGTGGACAGATACCTAACCCCAAATAGCTAGCTAGGTATAACAAAGACAAGTAGACCTACCTACTTTGTTGTTAAGGATACATCCAAACAAGCACTCCCATACATTTCTAAAAGCTTTTTGGCAGTAAGTATTAATAATTTCAGGCAACTAATAGGAAAAAAAAGAAACAACAGACCAATGTATACCCTCTTGTTCATTTCAACATTTTCACAATAACAAAAAATTATATCCTAAATAACCAGAAATAAGGTAATAGTTAAGTGAATTACAGAAGAATGTTATGGAACTATTGGGGTTTCTATAGACTTTTTAAGAACATAAAAAAAAATGAGCCAGGCCAAGTGGCTCATACCTGTAATCCCAGCACTTTAGAAGGCTGAGGTGGGAGGATCAGGTAAGGTCCAACAGTATAAGACCAGAAATGTACAAAAGAAAAAAAAAATTAGCCAGGTATGGTGACAAGCACATGTAGTCCTAGCTACTTGGGAGGCTGAGGTAGGTGTATTACTTAAATCCAGGAGTTAGAGGTTGCAGTGAACTATGACTCTGCCACTGTACTCTGGAAAGAACAAAGGAAAATGCTCATGATACAATGTTAAATGAGAAGAAACAAGGGCAGGCCCAGTGGCTCATGTCTGTAATCCCCGCCCTCCGGGAGGCTGAGGCGGGTGGATTGCCTGAGCTCACAGGTTCAACACCAGCCTGAGCCAGAGCGAGACCTCTAAAAAGAGCCAAGTGTTGTGGCCAGCACCTATAGTCCCAGCTACTCTGGAGGCTGAGGCAAGAGAATCACTTGAGCCCAAGACAGAGGTTGCTGTGAGCTATGACCCCACAGCACTCTACCCAGGGAAACAAAGTGAGACTTTGTCTCAAAAAAAAGAAAGAAAACACATGAGGAGTATGATCTTGACTATATTTAAAAACAAAATGCATGCCCTCTTTGCCTACTTGCCCTGGCAACAGAGTTACATTCACTGTCTATGGCAAATATATCCTGCTTTGTAAGCTTTCTTACTGTGCTGCAAACCTATCTTTCTCTTTCTCAATACACTTTTACACTTGCTTGATTTCAAAAAAAACCAGACACATGCCATATATCCACAGAACAAAATGATTGGAAAGAAACATACCTGGGAGGTAGTATTATGTGTAATTTGTACTTTATTTTTATGGACCTGGCTTATAAATTCTCAACTATATATTGGTTTTACAATCACAAATTTGTATAATTATTATTTTTTTTTTTTTTTGAGACAGAGCCTCAAGCTGTCACCCTGGATAGAGTGCCGTGGCATCACAGCTGGATTCGAACCCGCCAGTTCAGGTGTACGTGGCTGGTGCCTTAGCCCATTGAGCCACAGGCACCGGGCCATTGTATAATTATTATTAAACTTTAACGATTGGTTTTGTTTTATTAGTGACAGGGTCTCAGTGTCACGCAGTCTTGAGGACAGTGGCACTATCATAGATCACTTTAACCTCAAACTCCGAGGCTCAAGCAACTTCTGCCTCAGTCTCCCAAGCAACTGGGACTAAAGGCATCCATCACCACACCCAGCTAGTTTTTTAATTTTTCTCTAGAAGTGAGATCTTGCTATGTTGCCCAGGCCAGTTTCCAAGTCCTGGCCTCAACAATCCTCCCCCCTTTCAGCCTCCCCAAACACTTGGGTTATGTATTTCCTAAATGATTTAGAAATGTAAAACTTATTCCTGCTCTTTTTTTTTTTTTTTTGAGACAGAGCCTCAAGCTGTCACCCTGGATAGAGTGCTGTGGCTTCACAGCTCTCAGCAACCTCCAATTCCTGGGCTCAAGCGAGTCTCCTGCCTCCACCTCCCAAGTAGCTGGGACTACAGGCACCCGCCACAATGCCCAGCCATTTTTTTGCTGCAGCTGTCATTGTTGTTTGGCGGGCCTCGGCTGGATTCGAACCCGC